>QFEM01005217.1:0-14928 GCA_003316205.1 Boletus bicolor
ATGCCCGCCTTTGTATTGCGGGTGGCGTAACTTGTCGAGAGGTATTCCTCGAGCGTATCAAAAAGTGCAGTGAAGAATGCGTAGCAGACAGTCCGGTACCCTTCCTCAGTAGGAGAGAATTCGGTCAGGATTTGTGATGGGATCGGATCACGCGCAGGGAACCCTAATCTGTCCTGTTCCCCACGCAAGTTCATGTAAATCACTACGACGTCCTTCTTGCTCAACTGAGATTGTTTCAGCCACCATCGATACATGTAAAATATGAGACTCATTTACCTCAGTCAACATCCTTGATTTGCCGGTGCCTGAACTCTGGACAATGGAGCAGAACTTTGCGTAGTAGCGGGGATCGTCCACAGTCCTGAACAACTTTTCGTTGTGTGTTAAATACTCGTGGAAGCCGTCAACGGCAGCGCCACGATACATTGCCTCAAAGGATCCTGACAAGCTTTGATGTAGATCTAGCAAAGGACGTCAGTCTGTACTCCTGGATCGCTGGTGAGACGGGCAGTACTAACCCTGACGAATTCCAGTTATGGATGCCAGTGCCGGAAGTTCCAGTACCGGTTCCGATGCTTTGAGAATGGCTGGTAGCAATAATAAACAAATCGTTAGTAGTAGATGTTGAGTATGGGTCGTGGACACTCACCGAGGTTTCGAATCTCGCGGTATGATTTGCGTTTCCAAGCTGTAGCGAGCATATCCCGTAACTCCCCATGGGTCTTGATCAGTTTCTTCGTCTGTCCTAGACCAACGTACTTTCTGTCCAAGTCGTCGCAGTGCTCAATGATAGCACTCAGAAGTTGGGCACTGTCTCTGACGGAGAGAGCCTCGACATCAGTGATATCGTCTTCTATTGTTTCGTTCACAGTCTTGTCGAGCTCGTGATGGGTGGCGTCATCGAAGCGATCTGGGAGACTCTCGAGGGGCATATTGTTATTCCACCGAGCCACTTGAGGCGCCGCTTTTATATCGCCAACGAAGCACCCACAAACCTATCCACAGCATTTGTGGTCCAGGTTAGACTCGGATCGATGCCGCGTTTCCATTGTTCCCGGCTAAGATGAATCGAATGTCTTTAGGCCGTGATTGGTATATGAGAGTGCGGCTTTCCATTTTTCCGCTTCGGGAATCCTCTGACTCAGGTGCACTAGGTCTTCATGCACATGAACGCCAGCAAAGCGCCGGACGATTGGCCAAGTAGGCTATTTAACTATGTATTCATGATTCATGATTTGACCCGATCAAATTTAGCAAGAGAAAAGATGCAACGAGATCTGCGATCCATTCCGCAGAGCCAATATTGCCACGATCAGTGTCATTTTCCGTGATACATCTGCAACACATTCATACATTCGCGCGGGAGGTCGGAGACACGTCTCTATTACCTATTGAACACTCAGAGATGACGGACGCGATCGTGACAGAAAACGACATGGCTCCACTGTAGTAGGATTTTGTCCTTTTGTCACTCAAAAGGCCGTGCTGACTCGTTTGAAGTTATGTACGTACAACAGCACGATACTGGAAAATCCAGCCTGCTTGGGTCCGAAGCCCACGGCCAAGATGGCGATACTGATCTCCTCAATGTAAGTATGAATTCTTTCTTCTCGAAGCGACTTCTCACCATGGCATAGGCCGAGGTGCCGTCAAGCATCCCCGGTCCCGCGAGTTTAATTTTGATGAGGTTAGTCATCACTGCATTATTTCTTACTTCTGTGCTAATGCTGCTGGAGCCACCATCCCCAGCCTCCTCCGCCCATCTCCGGGAAGATGAATTACCACCAGTCAACTCATCCCATGTCGCATCACCGTCATCAGATACCCTATCAACGACGTCCCCTCCAAAGCCACGTCCAGAGGAAAATACCAAATCACATCAGGGCCGTTCCATATTCAAAAAGTGGATACACGGGAAGAATAACAAGGATCTCGCGTCGGATAGGTCCAATCTCGCTCCCAGGAAGTCACGTCGGCCCGCGAATCGTCAATCACCTTCCCACTCCGAACCAGTAAGAGTAGATGACACAAATGAGGGTGCTTCGTGGATGGCTGCAGCTAAGCGTAGGCGAGTGAGTGCTCTCCCTTGATAGATGATTGGATGCGGTGTGTCTAACGCATTGTGCTAGCGAGCGGTTGCAAAATCCCTCGTGAACTCACGGGTTTGTTGTTTCTTGGATTTGTATATAGGGATTCATCAAACGTCACAGCAGAAATCGCCTGCCAAGGCTTCTACTCCCAACCGTCCTGATACCTCGCGTAGCGGACAAGGTCCAGCAGATCCAAAGAAAGCCGGTCATGTTCGTCATTTTTCCAGTGATGGTGGATTTTGTGACGACAGCTCACGTCCTATTAGGCACGACAAGCGCACAATCCATCTCAACCCTCGACCGCGAGGACGGAAGAGGGCGCAGTGCGTCTTTTTCTAGTTATGGTAAAACCCGTCACAACAACTCACGTCCTACTAGGCGCAACAACCGAACAATCCATCTCAGCCTTCAGCCGGGGGGGTCCATCTGGTGGTGCGTGTCACCTTTATTTAACTTGCGTTGTTAGACTTACAGTGAATCAGCATCACGAAGACTCAGGCAGAAGTACCCTTGCGATCACGTTTCCTACCTGGTTGCTGTGTTTCCGCTCACGTACGCGCGATGAGACGTATTGATCCCGAGCGATTCAATGCAATACTACGCTGAGTCGTGTCTATGTGGACATCGACCGCGTAGTCCATTGAGTTCGTGTCTCCTGGCAGCATTAGAATGAGTCCTGAACTTATTAGCCTGACCATGATTGGGTTCCCCAGGATATTCACTTAACGGTCATTGAGGGAGTTTAAACACACGGAGGTTGGGATTAAACTCGACGGTGTTGAGAGAATCAGGATCTGCATCGAGTTAGTTGGAAATGCCAAGTTCAGACCGGAGCGTCGAGGTGCATGACATCGTAGAGTACTTATCTCACAGTCATTCCCGACGCCCTGTACGCTCCTTTCTATTTATGACCAAGAGGGACGTCATTGTCATGTTGTATCGGAGCCTAAGCGGCAGTACACACGTCCCGGGAGAAGAGTGACTCGGCACCGCATGACGCATGCACAGACGGATGATCGATGACCATGTAGGCGTACGTCACCAGTAACATGAACGTGTACTCACGATAATATGTACGATGGGTATAAGATATCGTATCCATTGTCCCTCTTTTTTTCCCCAAAACGTACGATCGTTCTCCCTCAGCGCACGTTTCTTCTCTTTCCGACACACATCCGTCAGTCCCACCGTGTCCCACGAACACTCTTTTGGCCTGCACGATCCCGTTTGTGTTTGAGGTAGCGTGCAACCGTCGGAAACGTTGACTGCCGAAGTACATGGGATAGAGCGAGGGCGACCGGATTTGGAGTCTTCCTTGACCGAAGGGGACCCAGATATCGAATGGGTAAGAGGCACATCTTTGCCTGTTCATCGGAATATCGAAATACGGCACTCTAGTCTAGGGATGACAGTAAAAGACATTAGATAATCTCGTGCGTTTGATCACACTGACGCACATACAGCATCCATAGGATCCGTTTCCAACACCTAAGCATAACACTCGTAGGGATGTCTGTGAAACAGTCTGCCCGTAGTGAACTAAGGAATATGCCGTTGAGCGTCCGAGGGCTCTGTTAACGTCAATGAGGCCGTGTCACGTAAACACAGCCATTTGAGCACCGGATGGACACGTTAGGAAGCACGAGAACGCACAGACCTACATTCGCCTCCCATTTATCCGGACATTTATCCGGAATTTGAGCGCGAGTTTTCGAGAACGAATTAAGATAACGTTTCACCCAATGTCTGCTGCTTGCCTGGTCGGTGCACCGAGGTCACTTAGCTGACATCCGAGTAAGAATAAGCGCCAAAGACATGAGATTCCTGTGTCGACAGACCAATTAATACATCAAGAATAAGGAAACATGAGCAAATTTGCGCAGCACGAGTGAAGCGAAACACCTTGTTCCTCGACATCTCTACACCGACGATTGCATACCATCGCTGAGGATGTCTTCGACGAATACCGGTGAGTAGCAGCTCCGAGAAGTGATTGAGCAACGCTGACGATTCAGCAAGACCAAACGATAATACTTGGCACAGGTCGCTCTGAGTGGGTGTGGACAGTCACATTCCAGTCTGACGGAAAACATCTCTTGGGCGGGAGTAGCAATGGAGTTCAACGATGGCGACTTACAGACTGTCAAGAGGTCGGAAGTCAGACAGGAATAGATTTGCGCGCCATTGCTGTGTCAAGAGATCACAAATGGATTGTGTGTGGGACTCGCGAGGGGGCAAGCGTGTGGGATGCGGAGATGGATCGAAAGGTCATCGACGTGGAGGGCAGATTGAACTGGGTGTATACGGTCGACATATCCGGGGATTCGACCAGGTTCGCGACTGGGACTGGACACAGTGGTGGCAACACAGCAAGTATTTGGAGCATCACCAGCGGGGAGAGACTCGTCGGCCCATTCAAACATGACAATCATGTCATTGGAGTCAAATTCTCTCCCAATGGCGACCACATTGCCACTGCTTCTTATGGTGGCTCCTTCATCCACATCTTCGACAGTCGCAGCGGGGACGAACTCATTGCCATCAAGACTGTCATACCCCCACGGACCCTGGTCACTCCGTTAGCGTGGTCAAATGATGGGCAACAAATTTTCGCCACATCCCGCGACAATAGAATTAGATCTTTCAATGTCTCCACTGGGTCCCGACTCGCGGAATCAGATACTCTCAATGATGGCGACACTGACAACTACGTTCACTCTATCGCGTTAGCCGAAAATGGCAAATTCGTCGCTACCTTTGCACCGCATTCGATCTCGCTCCTAGACACATCAACACTTACTCGGATTGGTCCTGGAATTGAGGACAGTCAAAGGACAGGATCGATCGCGATCTCTCGGAACAGTAGCTATCTAGCGACTGGACGAGGTGACGGGAAAATTGTCATTCGTGATCTCAGCAACATCCTCCCGGACTTGTATGGTCCTTTCCATGTAAGTATTTGTGCCTTCATAGCCCTGGCATGTCGGATGAGCCTCATTCCGTCTCCTACATTATATATGTATAACAGAATGATTCTGGGACATCCAGTCTACTCGAAGGTGAGACGCACACCACAGACGGTGATACTGGTGTCCTCGACGTATGTGTTTGTCCTTTTCTCCCTTGAAGCGGGTTCTCACCATAGCTTAGGTCGAGGCGTCGTCAAGCACGGCCAGTCGTGAGTTTAATTACGACGAGGTTGGTGATCATTACATTATTTTCTCATCCCCGTATTGACGCTGCTGGAGCCACCGTCCCGAGCCTCCGCCCCCCATCCCCGGGAGGACGAGTTACCAGCGGTTGGCGCATCCCATGTCACATCACCATTGTCGGATGCCCCACTAACGACGTCAGAGGCATGTCTAGTGGAAAATCTCGACACTGTTGGGCCACCCCAGGGCCGTTTGATATTTAAAAAGTGGCTAAAGAGGAAGAGTACCGTGGCTCCAGCTTTAGATAAACCCGATCAACTTTCCAGGAAGTTACATGAGCTTGCTGATCATCGATCACCTTCCAACTCACCAGCGAGAGTGATTGTGAGACCCTCGCAGATGGCTGCAGCTCAACGCAAAGCAGTGAGTGCTCTTCCTCGATAGACGATCGGTGCAGTGCGTCTAATACATATATCATCCTAGCGAATGGTCGCGACGTCGTTTCAAAGACCAAAGGTTCGTTGTGCCTCGAGTTTGTATACAGGCACTCATCAGATGTTGCAGCGTAAACCGCCTGCCAAGGCTGCTGTTCCCAGCGATCTGAACACGGACACCTCGCGCAACGGACAAGGTCCGGGAGATCCAAAGGAAGCGAGTACTGTATGTCTTTTCTGGTGATTGTAGGACTAGTTACAATGGCTCACGTCCTATTAGGTGCAACAAGCGACCGAACGATCTCAACCCTTGGCCACGAGGACGGAAAGGGTCTCAGTGCGTCGTTTTCTAGGCATGGTAGAACTCCTCACGACAGCTCACGTCATACTAGACGCAACAATTAAATGATCCATCTCAACCGTCGTCCGGGAGGGTCCGTGTAATGGTGCGTGCTACTTCATTTAACCCACATTGTTAGACTTACAGTGGATCAGCATCACGAACAATCGGGCAACAGCACTGTTGCGATCACGCTTCCTACCTGGTTGCTGTGTTTCCGCTCACGTATGCAAGATGAGACAGATTGATCTAGGTAATTATATCTATCAACATCACGAAGAGTCAGGCGATATTACCCTTTCGATCAGGTTCCCCGGCAGATCGCGTAGATGTTGTGTTTCCGCTCAAGTATGTACACGGTGTAGGATATATTGATTGAGGTGATTAGATCTATACAATGCATGTAGATACTACGTCGAATCACGAGTATGTGGACATTGACCATGTAGTGTTTTCAGTTCGTGTCACCTTGCAGGGTCCAGCCGAGAACGTCAAACCAACCTTGATCGCCCTGGCTTCGCTGTGTCTCCGTTCCTGCGTTCTCTGTTCACTTGTGAGGTGCGTCTCTGCCGGCTCCCAACCACATGTGGGCTGCGAATCATGTTCGACTTCCTAGATATCCCAGAGCCTTTAACGTAGAACCTATCGTCCGTCGACTGCACACCTATGCCACCACCATCGCGCGCGGGTATGAACGACGCATGTCCATAGTACTCGAGTCACAAGTAGAACTCCCCGCAGGACTCTCCTTGGATCTATCAGTTGCTTCGTGACAGATACAAGCGCAGTGGGCGGAGGCTGCGAGCCACCCCTTCCTCGACCGAAGGGGAGTCGGGTATCTAATGGAGAGGCACAGGCGGAATCCGAGAGGAACCCGATGCTGTCGACGACCGTGCAGCACAAGACACAGATACAGCTGCGTCTGACTTGTCATTCGAGCAGGGGGATGGACCATCGTTGGCGCACGTTGCCGGGCACCCATGTCATGCTGAACAGAAAGCGTGGGAGGGGCAGTATTTGCGAAGCCAGTGACAGTGACGCAGATGTCCCAGCGGTACTTTACCCCTGAGGAGGTCGGGAAAGCACGGTAAACAAAGTGGGAGGTTCACATTCCCGGATGGGATGCAGTCGGAGGGTGACATGACGGATGGCTTCGGGCCTAGGAGGAATAAGCGCTAAAGGCACAAGGGACCTGCGTGAACAAACTATATTTGCGAACAAGGAAATATGTTTATCTAACTAAAACACCTTATTCCTTGACATTTCTACACCGACGACTGTGTACCATTGCTGAGGATGTCTTCGATGAATACGGTGAGCAGGAGCTTGGGGAGCGATTGAGCAATACTGACAATTCAGCAAGACCAAATGATGACATTGGTTGCCCTGATTGAGTATTGGCTGTCACATTCCAGCCCGACGATGACGACTTGCAGATGGTCTAGAGGTGGGGAGGCAGACGGGAATGGGCGTGCACGCCATTTCCGCATCGTGGAACGACAAGTGGGTAGTGTGTGGAACGACAGAGGGGGCAAGCGTGAAAAAGTCATCGAGGTCAGGGACATAAACACGGTGTATGTGGTCGACATCTCCGCTGATTCAACCAGGTTCGCCACCGGAACTGCAAAAGCGAGCATCTGGAGCATCACGACAGGGCAGGAACTCGTTGGCCTGCTCGGACACAACAATGATATCACTGGAATCAAGTTCTCTCCTGATGGCGACCATATCGCTACCGCCTGCTATGGTGGCTTGATTTGTGTCTTTGATAGTCACAACGGGGACAAGCTCGTCACCGTCAAAACTAACATTCGTCTATGGTACCGGACTCCGCTTGCGTGGTCAGGCGATGGTCAGAAAATCTTCACGACCTCCAGCGACAACAAAATCAGGTCTTTCAATGTCTCCACCGGATCTCAGCTTGCCGAATCGCTGATTCTCTACGACGGCTACAACTTTAACCACTATGACCACTCTCCCGCTCGTTACCAACAGCAAATTCATCGCTACTTTTGCACCGCATTCAATCACAGTCCTGGACACATCAACACTCTTGCTGATTGGCCTTGTCGCTGAGGACACCGAAGAAATACGGTCTATTGCCATCTCCTCAGACAGTAGCTATTTTGCGACTGGACGACGTGATGGAAAAATTGTCATTCGTCATCTCGGCAACGTTCCTCTAGACTCGTATATAGGCACTTTCCATGTGAGTATTTTGTGCCTTCATAGTCCCAGCATGTCAGACAAATCAATTCCATCTTCCACGTTGACAGGCTACATAGGTCTCTACTCGCGAGGAAGTACAACAAGACGCGCAGTCCTCAACCTCGAACGGCCACGACGGCAAACTACCCGCCTCCACCCCGGTAAAATTTGTCGTTCAGTTACCGAAAGAGTCGCACTGACTCGTTTGTTATGTACAACAGGAAGATCCTGGGGAATCGAGTTCACTTGAGTCCGAGGGCCACAATGGAGACGGTGATAATGATCTCCTCGACGTATGAGTTCGTTCTTTTCCCCATGGCAACAAGTTCTTACAATAGCACGGGCCGAGGTATCCTCAAGCATACCCGGTCCCGAGTTTAATTATGACGAGGTTGGTGATTACCATGGAATTCTTTTCTTGCTTCCGTGCTGACTCCGCTGGAGCCACCGTCCCCAGCTTCCTCTACTCATCCTCGGAAGGATGAATTACCGTCGGTTGGCTCATCCGATGTCACATCACCGTTGTCAGATGCCTCACCAACGACGTCCTGTCGAGAAGCACGTTCAGAGGAAGATCCCGACACTGTCAAGTCACCTTACAGCCATTCAATATTTAAAAGGTGGCTATGAAGGCAGAGCAATAAAGATCCAGCTTTCCATAAACCCGATCGTCGATCACTGTCCCGCTCACAAGTGAGAGTGGACGAGGGACATTCACGGATGGCTGCAGGTCGAGGTAGGTCAGTGAGTGCCCCTCCTTGATAAATGATCAGATGCAGTGTATCCAACATATTATCCTAGCCAACGGTCGCGACATCGTTTCAAAGACCAAAGGTTCGCTGGACGTTGAGTTTGCATGCAGTGACTCATCGGACATTACAGCGTAAATCGCGTCCCAAAGTTGCTGTTCCCAAGCATCCGAACACGAACACCTCACGCAGCGGACAAGCTCCGGCAGATCCAAAGGAAGCGCGTGCTGTATGTTTTTTCTAGTGATGTTAGAACTCGTCACGACAGCTCATGTCCTATCAGACACAACAAACGGATGAACGATCTCAACCCTCGGCCAGGGGACGGAAAGGGGCCCAGTGCGTCTGTTTCCGGTCATGGTAGAACCCGTCACGACGGGTCACTCCTAGGCGCAACAAGCAAATAATCCGTCTCAACCCTCAGCCGAGAGGGTCCACGTGACAGTGCGTGTTGCTTTCCTTTAATTTCCATTGTTAAACTTCAAGTAGATCAGTATCACGAAGAATCGGGCGATGCTACCCTTTCGATCAGGTTTCCCGCGTGGATCATTTGGATGTTGTGTTTGCGCCCATATACACGAGATGGAATACATTGATTCTATACGATACATGTAAGTACTATACTAAATCATGAGTGTGTGGACATTGATCATGTAGTTTTTGAGTTTGTGTCATCTCGCAGCATTAGTATCAGTCATTTTGCGGGAATTGGGCCCCGATGATGGGGCACGAGTTTACACCTCATGCTGTACCATGGAATATTTGATTTGATTCGCATATCGATTTTGTTGCCGCTCTCGAGCTGCACTCCCAGTCTTCGCCCGCCATTTGCATCGCGTGCTAGGCAACAGGCATTCGGCACGGCTGTCTCGCGATAAGAAGAGCGTGTTGATGTTCAGCGAAAGGTATGCAGGATCATTGCTGAACTGAAGGACCGTTGGAGTCACGCCACTGGCCATTGACTGCAACCAAGCTGCGGACACCGTTCTCCATCGTCACATTGATTACTGGATTACGACGTCAGAGTCAGAGTCATCATGCACCAGCGGCCCACAACCATTGATGTTCTTGCCAAGCTAAAATACTCACTTGATTAAAACGACAAAATCATACGAGAACGTCAAACCAACCCTGGATCGCGGCCGTGGCCTCGCTGCGTCTCCGTTCTCGCCTTCTCCGTCCATCCCTGACATCCGTCTTTGCCAACTCTCGACCAAGGGGGTGGGCTGCAAATCCTCAAACGTCACGCTCAGCGTCTTCGTATGTCCCCCGAGCCTTCAACGTAGAGCCCACATCGCTGGCGTCGTCCTTGATTGCACACCAATGTCGCTACATTGCGCTGCATGAACGGCGCACATCCACTACTCGAGTCACCGGTGGAGGTCACCGCAGGACTCTCCCCTCGGGTGAATCTATTGCCTGGAAAGGGATATTTAGACATCAATGATGGTTGAAATCACTTGACGTCGAGAAGGACACGGCGGGTCAAGTGCAGTGGGAAGAGGCTGCGAGCGAGCCTCGGGAGCGTTGACCGGGCTTGTAGTCTTGCTGACCGAAAGCCCCAGTGAGTCTTGGACATGGGTCGAAGTATTCATCGGAATATCGAAATACGGCACCTCCGTCCTGCCTTGGATGATAGTAGAACACGTTAGACAATATAGAATAGCTTAATCACACCGACGTGCATACCGCGTTCGCAGGATCCGCTTCCAATACCTGAGCATACCACTTGAGAGCGAGTTCTGGCGATTCTGTGGTTTTCATGCAGATGTCTGGGATAGTCTGCTCACGGTAAACCAGGGAACACGTTACTGAGTGTCCGAGGGCATCGTTATCGTGTATGATGTTGTGTGTGAGCGCAATCGTTCGAGCTCTGGAAGGACAAGGAGGAGACTCAGCATGCCCATGAATGTGGAATGTGACGTGATTTAAGCATACATTCGGTTCCCATTGTATGGGGGACATTCGTTGGGTGTTTGAGCGCAGCCTTATCGAGAATGTGCCCTATTTTGTGCGCGGTATGTCGCAAGTTGTGGATTATACCCCTGTCATGGACCAAGTGCCGCGGCTGAGACGCGACGAGCAATGGCAGACTACGACCGACATACATTCATCCCCCATCTTGTAGAGGACATTTTTTTCTGAAGGATGAGCGCTTCCTGTTTGCAAGGATCCCCAGTGGAATGTACGCGTGGTTTGTGCGCGACACGTCGCGAGTTGGGCTAATGCTGAATCCTGATTGTGCAGTCGTCGTGAACAGAGTCCTGCTTCCGAGAGATGAGGAGAGTGCCAGGGTGAGAGTAACTGAGCCTAAAGACACGAAGAACCCACGCGAACGAACCAAAAGGATACTTATTTATAGAGCAACTTTGCTCACCACGAGTCAACCGAAACGGTTATACAACAACATTTGTGTACTATCGCTGAGGATGTCGTCGACGAACACTGGTGAGTAGCCTCAGCTCCAGGGAGTGATTGAGCAATGCTGACGATTCAGTAAGACCAAACGATAATACTTGACACCGGTCGCTCTGACACGGTGTGGGCAATCGCATTCCAGCCTGATGGGAAGCATCTTTTGGGCGGGAGTAGCGATGGGATTCGACGATGGCGACTAGCAGATGGTCAAGAGGTTGGAAAGCAGACAGGAATGACAGTGTTAGCCCTTTCTGTGTCAAGAGATGGCAAGTGGATAGTGTGCGGGACCTGGGGGGGGGCAAGCATGTGGGATACAGAAATGCATGAAAAGGTCATCGACATGGAGAGCGGAAACACGGCTCATGCAGTCGACATCTCCCCGGACTCGACCAGGTTTGCGACAGGGACTGGATGGGGTGGTGACGACAATGCGAGCATCTGGAGCATCACGACAGGGCAGAGACTCGTTGGCCCGCTCCAACACAACAATCATGTCGTTGGAGTCAAATTCTCCCCCAATGGCGAGCACGTCGCCACTGCCTGCTATGGTGGCTCGATCCGCATTTTCGACAGTCACAATGGGGACGACCTGATCACCATCAAAACTATCGTACCCGATTGGTCCGCAATCACTCCGATTGCATGGTCGATCGATGGTCAGCAAATCTTCGCCACATCCAGCGACAACAAAACCAGGTCTTTCGATGTCTCCACCGGATCTCAGCTCGCCGAATCGCTGATTCTCCGTGACGGCGACAATAGCCGCGGTGCCCACTCTCTCGCTCTCACTGTCAATGGCAAATCCATCGCTACCCTTGCACGGCATTCAATCACATTCCTGGACACATCAACACTCTCTCGGATTGGCCTCATTGTTCAGGACAGTGAAGAAATATGGTCTATTGCTGTCTCCTCGGACAGTAGTTGTCTTGCGACTGGACGACGTGACGGAAAAATCGACATTCGTCATCTCAGCAACATTCTCCCAGGCTCGTATGGCCCTTTCCATGTATGTATTTGTGCTTTCATAGTCCCAGCATGTCAGAAAAACCCATTCCATCTCCTATATTGACACGCTACGCAGGTCTCTACTCGTGAGGAAGTACGACAAAACGCGCAGCCTCCAACTTCGAGCGGCCACGACTGCAAACTACCTGTCTCCATCCTGGTAGGATTTATCATTCAGTTACTGAAAGAGCTGCGCTGACTCGTTTGTTATGTACAACAGGAAGATCCTGGGAAATTGAGTCCACTTGAGTCCGTCGGCCACAACAGAGACAGTGATCTCCTCGATGTATGAGTTCGTTCTTTTCCCCCTCGCAGCAAGTTCTCACGATGGCACAGGCCGAGGTACCCTCAAGCATACCTAGTCCCGAGTTCAATTATGACGAGGTTGGTGATCACTACATTATTTTCCTCCTTCTATGCTGACGAGGCCGGAGCCACCTTCCCCGGCCTCTTCTGCCCATCGCCGGGAGGATGAGTTACCTGCGGTTGGTTCATCCTATGTCACATCACCGTCGTCAGATGCCCCACCAACGACGTCCTGTCGAGAGGCACGTCTAGAGGAAAATCCCGACACTGTTGAGCCACCTCAGGGCTATTTGATCTTTAAAAAGTGGCTACGGAGGGATAGTAATAAGGATCCAGCTTTACATAAACCCGATCGACTTTCCAGGAGGGAGCGCGAGCGTGCCGACCGTCGATCACCTCCCCACTCACCAGCGAGTGTGGACGAGGAACCTTCGTGGATGGCTGCAGGTCAGCGTAAGGCAGTGAGTGCTCTCCCTTGATAGATGATCAGATTCATTGTGTCTAATACATCATTCTAGCGAATGGTCGCGACATCGTTTCAAAGACCAAAGGTTCGTTGTGCCTCGAGTTGTATGCAGGGACTCATCAAATGTTACAGCGTAAGCCGCCTGCCAAGGCTGTTGTTCCCAAGGATCGGAATGCGGACACCTTGCGCAGCGGACAAGGTCCAGGAGATCCAAAGGAAACGAGTGCTGTATGTCTTTTCTGGTGATTGTAGGGCTAGTTAGAACGGCTCACGTCTCACTAGGCGCAACAAGCAAACGAACGATCCCAACCCTCGACCGCGAGGACAGAAGCGGGCCCAGTGCGTCTTTTTCTGGTTATGGTAGAACTTGTCACGACAGCTCACGTCCCATTAGGCGCAACCGGCGAACAATCCATCTCAATCCTCAGTCGGGAGGGTGTATCTAACAGTGCGTGTTGCTTTCCTTTAACTCACATTATCAGACTTAGATTGGATTAGCATCAGCCAGACTTAGGCGATGCTACCCTTTCGATCAGGTTTCCCGCGTGGTTACTGTGTTTTCGGTCAGGTACACATAATGGGACGGATTGATCTAGGTGATCTAATGCAATACATGTATGTAGATACCTTGCCGAATCATACATGTATGTGGAAATTGACCATGCAGTTCTTTGAGTTCGTGTCAGCTCGCAACATTAGTGTGGATCCTGATAAGCCCGTCCATGATCGACCTCGCTGGGACATTCACTCAACGGTCATCGAGGATGCCTGTACACACACGGAGGTTGGGATTGGAGCATTATCTAATCGATTAGAGCCGTTGTGGCCTAATTAAACGGATGTCGACTACGACCCTCAACATGCGTGTTGGGATGTTGCATAAATCAAGGATGCCAACGTCTCCGTATTCAATTTCTTCTTGTACAGGAATTCACCCTGATTACAGGACACGGATTTACACGGTCATCCAATAACATCACTGGGGCACCATCGTCATGCTATATCGGAGGCGAAGCAGCACTATACACATCACGCGGGAGAATAGTGCATGCCACGTCCATTTGACAAAGGATGCTCATGGCATGATGCGTGCGCAGATGGAGGTAGGCCGTGGGCTATGGCCGTGCGTTACCAGCGTATGATGAGAGCATCGATCAGCATCAACTACTACTCACGATAACATGTACAGTGGGTGTAAAGACTATCTACTAGTAAACCGTTGTTCATCGAGTTGTAACCTGTTGAAACATGCCCATCGTCGTACGTTCAGCTTGGTGAGAAACAGAACACATACTGGTGTCTCCTGCAGCCGAAAGATAACTGGCACTCGCAAGTCCCAGGGTGAAACTACGCGTGGCTACAAGGTAAAGATTCGCCGGTGCTGACTGCTTGCCTGGTCGTCACAACAAGCTCACGTAGCTGGGACCCGAACAGGAATAAGTGCCAAAGACACGAAGAACCCGCGCGAGCAAACCAAAAGGAAACTTATTTATAGAGCAGCTTTGCTCACCACGAGTCGACCGAAGCACTGATGCTTTACATTTATACACCGACGACTGTATACCATCGCTGAGGATATCTTTGATGAATGCCAGTGAGTAGGAGCTCCGGGGAGTGATTGAGCAATGCTGACAATAGTAAGACCAAACAACAGTACTCGACGCTGGTAGCTCTGAATGGGTGTACGCAGTCGCATTCCACCCCGACGGAGAGCGGCTTTTCAGCGGGACTGACAATGAGATGCAACGATGGCGACT
>QFEM01005234.1:0-25890 GCA_003316205.1 Boletus bicolor
GTAGTGTATTTGTTCCCACCAAAGCAAAGTGAAATTCCCACATGTGATGGCGGGGCGCTGCGTGCCCTGGTTTGGGGTTAGGCATTGCAATGTTTTTGTTGCCCACTGTAAGTAACTGCCAACAACACAATAAAGAAATAGAATAATGATTACCACAAATTCCTTGATGAAATTGTAGAAACGGTCACCATCAACAGGACTGTCCACAATATCGTATACAATGATTCCATCAAGCATAATGACAGGAACGATTGAGTACCACAAACCTCTTACAAACCGCCTCTGAACCACACAGCGAACACCCTTGCCTGAGCACCCATATCTGCGCAACAGTGTACGTTCATTTTTAGCAGCTTCATTGACAAACATAAGCATGCCTGCATCAGAAGCTTCTTCAGCAATGCAGTTCATGTAAATCACTCATAACATCTCATTTTGTTTGTAGGCAGTGGCGGAGATGACTTTGTGACTGATGCCAAGCTGTTGGAGGGCATGATGTATGGTTGAAAGGGTAGTGTAAACACCACGTTTGAGCCACAGCTCATCCTGCAGTTCATCGAGATAGAGTGATCTGCAATGATCCAAAAGAGCAGTAATAAAAGCAAGGTCAGCTTGACTGAGAGAACAGGGGCAGCCCACTGTGCACAAGTATTTGTAGATGTTCAAGACGACACCAAACTGCCAGTATAATTTGAGGATGAGGTAGACCAATGATCGTTTGATGCCTAGTCGGCTACTGATTTCCTTGACAGACAAACCGTCATTGTGGTGTAGGACAGGAATACAAGCCTTCATGTTCTGGGGTATCCAGCGTTTGGGCATAGAGCGTCTCGAAGCCAGATGACGATGGTGAGCGAGGGAGGGATGAAAACTGTCAGCTGTTTTAGTTTGTTTGTTTGATTTGTCAGTAGCTAAGTTACATTCGGGGGCCTGAACATGTGACGGCCAAAAAACGCAAATGATTTGGTCAAATTCCACGAACTTTTGAAAACCGCTGTAACTTCAGCCATTGGCATCTCAGCTGAAAAAAAGAGCATGGAGAAAAAACATTGGCTAAAAACTGTGGTTTTTCTGTAACCGTATTGACTCTAATTGATTTTTGCGTTCCGACGTGGAGCTGCCAAAACGTGCTGCCAAAACCCTCCCCCACTTCGTGGGAGTCGGGGACCTATGTAGTCCGACACTTACTACATTCAAACTTCCCACAGTAACTTGAATGTTGAACGTTCGAACCTCACTTGCTCAAGCTCAAGTGAACTTCCCAAGGAATTATTCACGTTGCCACACGCATAATCCCCATAAGCACCATGCAACACAAACCTTGTCGATTCAGATCCCATCAGCTGGACGTCTCGAATGGGGTGCGCATACACTCCCCATAGCAACCATGGAACCTACCACCAGTCTGGATCCTTGGATCGCTGATAATGGGAATGGTGTTAACAAACAGGCGGGGTGGTCGCGACACAAAGCCGCGACTCTTCTTGGCAATCGGAAAGAGATCGTCGACAATCTTAATGGAGCTGTGCAGGTGCAAGTAAGAGTAAGTATGCTGCGTGCGGTGCCAATCAACTTGGAGTTAAACGCAACATTTCCTTTGTTACTGATACCCATCCCCAAGACGGACTCAAAGAGCAAGAGAATACACTCGTCCCTTCTTACTACGTGTTTCCGGCACTCCCCTGCGTACACAAGTTGTTGTGCCACTGCGACCAGATCCAGATCGTTGCAATGTCCCCTCAGAAGTTTCTTACTCGACTGCTGCGAACAAGTATCTTCGAAATTTCCAGGCGTACCACCACCGCCTTTCGTTGGACTTGCCAGCGGTCTAGTGGTAATGTCGTGCAAGGCACAAGAGTCTAAGACCTCCGCGGCACCATAGTTCCCTGCAGGCTTGGCTGTCGATACCATACATATACTCGGGCGAACGTGCGCACTGCGATTCCGTTGTTTCGGTTCCAACCTCAAATCGGGGAGATATAGGCTGGTCTTGGCCCATCCATAGCATAATCACACTGGCAAGGTTGTTACATCCATCGGTTGAGATGGTTTCATCAGGTGCCATATGCATGCTTCCGTTACCTTGGGTGGCAGGACTTCAGGTACGCCATGGCAACTCGGATTCTCATACAAAGGACACTCCGCCAGTGGATGCCCTATCTTTTTGCGCCTTCGCCATCTATCCTTTTCTTCATCTGCAGATTATTCCCGACGTCGTTGATCCTTGGTTTCAGAGGAAGCTGGTAGTCTTCATTGTACAGCACTCTCCTTTGCAGACAACAACCATTCCAACAATCATGCAATTTGAAGAATCTTCTGTGATTTCCAGGCCTCAAGTTTCCAACAGCTCCGTGGTTACTGACTTGGACATCTTCGTCCTCATCATTATCGTCCTCATTTCTTTATTCCGTGCACTGGTGTACGTTGCGAATAATCGTTCCGAAGTATTCCAGGGTTATATCCTGCGCTCCACCATGCAATTCAGGACTCGGTCTCCCTTAGGAACGACGCTGTTATTCACGGAGAAACGGTCGCTGGAACCTATTACATATGGTCATAAATCGGCTGTGGCACTCAAACACCCCTGGCACTTTCCTATGCATTTTTCGTTCAGGCACTCTGCAACAAGTCTCATGCAATATCGCGTCCTTGAGAATTATACTGCTGTACAGGTCCTTTTAATGGCGGGATATACTGCCGCAGTGTTTTTCGCTGTGTTTTATGGATCGAACCCATTCACTAATACCCGTCACCTTGGGTGGGTCATTGGGTCTCAGATCCCCTTTGTGTATGCCTTCGCTACGAAGAATAATGTAGTTGGGTTGCTCGTCGGTGTTGGGTATGAGAAGGTTCTTTCAAACCCGATCAATCTCGGAGCATTTGAGCTGACACTTCACCCAGCTTAATTATCTTCATCGTCATGTTGGACGCTTGATAGTGATTGTGGCAAACGTCCATGCCCTTGGCTATTGTATGTCGTCACCCTGACCACACACTCGGGCAAAATTCATCTCAGATCGGTCTTGTGTGTTTCCACAGTATACAAATGGAATTTGGCGGGCGACATCTCTCAGATGATTTCCAAGCCGTTTGTTTACTCGGGCATCATTGCTCTAGTCTGTGTCAACCTCCTTGGTTTCTTCTCGATACAGTGTGTCCGGACGAAATCCTACAACCTCTTCGTCGGAACGCACGTCGTGGGATCAATTGTGTTGTTGGTCGCTGTAGGTGGTTCATATCCCCCTCCATTTCCCAACTGATTTTTGTTGCACTGTAGGCATGTAACCACCGACAGGCTTGTGTCCCTTATGTTATCGCAGGTTCTGTTGTCTATGGACTCGACCACATTATTCGTGGTATCAAGACCCGCTTGACCACAGCAACCCTTCGAACAATCCCAGAATTGGGACTTACTCAAGTAGATATTCCTTCTCTGAACACTGGTTGGCGAGCCGGCCAACATGTTCGTCTGCGCGTTCTTTCTACCGCTATGGGTCTTTGGGGGATGACCGAGGTGCACCCATTCACTATTGCCAGCGCAACCGACACGGAAGAAGGCTTGGTTCTTATGTGCAAAAAGACCGGAAATTGGACGAGAAAACTGTACAAGATGGCGCAGACGACTGCTGCATCTGGTGAGCAGGATCAGAAGCCTGACAGAAGGGTCAAAGTGACGGTCGAAGGACCATATGGTACGTCCCTGAATCGTTGAACCTGTTGTGGAAAGTTGAAATCAAGTCGGATTTGATAGGCGGTGTCGGTGATACCGCGATTCCGAGCTACTCAGCCGCAATGTTTGTAGTTGGGGGCAGTGGTGTGACGTTCGCGTTGTCTGCGGTTCAAGATCTCGTGCTGGCAGGTGATAGAAGCAGGACTGAAGTCATCGAAGTCATCTGGAGTATTACTAACCCAGGTTTGTCTTTCGTCGACCTCAGTGCATGCTCCTAATGAACTGAACTACTCTCCCAGCTGCCCTGGAAAATTTTATCCCTCGGTTTGCTGCGCTCGTATCTCAAAGTCCCGCCAGACTTCGCATCTCGGTATTCTACACTCGTATTCCTACTACCCAGTCATTTATAGGACTTTTACTCCCACCTGGCGTCACCCTCACTCCTGGGCGTCCGAAGATCGGGGAGCTGCTGGACGGACTTGTCACATCCATGACGACGACAAAAAATGGCACACACGGTGTTTTCGTTACAGCTTGTGGCCCCACTTCGCTTGCCCGGGACGTGTCTCTCGCTGTGAGGACTCTTGATGTTAACTCGAAAATAGCCATTGGTGGCATCCAGTTCCACGAGGAGTGCGTCTTTTTCTAAATCCCCGTGAATAATGGGTCCTAGACTGACAAATAAATCGTCGTGTTCGCTAGAGTCTTTGGATGGTAAATGCTCGTTCTGGAAATCATTTTTATTTTCACCTCGTCACATATTGCGATTTCCGTTTGGTTTGTTCAGGATTAGCCGCGCACTGGATTGCGATGGCGAAAATGGCTGCGGTCATTTGCAACGTAGTCAAAGTTAACATTTAACGCTACTACGGCTCGCTTCTGTATTGACATGGTCGCAATATACGTGGGCAAGGTTTGTAACTTGAGTGGAATGGATAACAGCGAGGCTTGTGAAAGGAAGATACTGATGTAGCAGACCTTCATTGCCAGTGGGTAGGGGGAACATACTACTCCATGGCATACGACAACCGACAACACACGGGGGTCAGTGATTCTAAACTAGAGAGTACGAGACGAAGTATATTGTTGCGAGTGGGTTCAGTTGAGAGGGGCCCGGCGTCCAAGAGTCACTTTCACATGTGAGGTCCCTCAGTACTCAGCCGAGATGAAGTGGATGGCTTGGGATAAGGTTCGTACTCGGTAGTCCACAAGGATGATGGGGACCATTTGATAGCGCCATCTGGGAATAAACAAGCCCACAGTTTAGCCACATTACCAGACAACCCAGCATAGCCAAGATGCTTGCCATTCGACCGGGTATAAGTCTAGAACCCATCCTTGAAATGTGTATCTTCTCACCGTCAAGACTATTCGTCATCACGTATCCCACCAAATGGTCACCCTACGAGCAGCAAAATGACGTGTAAATCATCAATATTACATTACCCCCCTTTCAATGTTTGGAGCCGATGAGATTCGACTTACCCATCAGTTCATGTATTTATGACATTTACATGTCATACAATGGATGATACACACTATTCGTGTTCTCACCTAGATCGCATGGATATCAGGATAGAGTTTTCCGTAGCAAATAGTTGCGTGCCATGTAGTAAGTACCATTAGACGAAGGACACAAAGTTGTTACACAGCCACGTATTGGGGGCGCCTAACTACATAGTGTCTTCCCACGCTTCATTCACGCGTGCGTTTTGTCCCTCCGATCAGCATGGACCCATACACCCCCAGAGCACGTCCGGCGCGTAAGAACAACCTCACGTTATCCGCTAAGGAGTACACCAAGGTCTGCCATATTCTTTAGTTTGTTCGTTGGTCATCACCGACACTTGATGGATACAGATCACCGGCACGATCGCGTCCGTCAGGAGGAACAGACAGCTGAGTGACGATATTGACGAAGACATTGATCCTCGCGTGCACAATTCACGTGAAAACCGAGGAAGAAGTGCGTGTTTCAGCTGTTTTGTCCTTAGGTGCCGTCATTTATGGCCAACAGCAGGTAATGAGTCGTCATTTATTGCCGAGACTTCGTTTGTTCGTGCACCGTTGAATTCTCGTGTCGGGGCAACAAATCCCACTCCCAAGAGCAAAGGAAAGGAAAGAGAGGATATATTGGACCATCTCCCTGTCGACATACAGGAGGCTATCATCTTGGAGGATCTATTGTATGTGTTAATGGTGAGTGACGAGTCTCGGCCGTGACCCGGTGAGGCCGACCCGAACACTGCAGGGTATTGAAGGCATGCATGTGACATATCATCCAGATTATTCGCCAGAGGATGATGATCCTCTGCAGGGGATCCGCTTTGTTGTCTCATTGCCGCTAGGTAAGTCTCTGTGCCTCATAACAATGGCTCTCCATATCGTGCCAGATGATCAACGTATTTTCTTTAGATCCGTCCCTTCGAGATTTGACTGAACGTGTCCTCCCACTTGGCACATACTATACAGCCATATCTGCGTTTGTTGAAAGTCGGAGCCACTTAGATTTCGGTCTCGTTAACCATGCACTCTGTGCCGCCATCCGGGACATGCTGAAGGTTCGTTGTCAAGTCTCTGAAGGATGACCGTTCTAATAGCTGCTTTGCTATGTAGGAGTACCAGACCTTGCTATCCCAGTTGGAACACGCGTTTAATACATCCCCGCAGTTCAGTCTACAAAAGCTCTGGTTCTATATCCATCCGACGGTCCACACACTTTCCTTGATCTACCAACTAGTCCTCGAGCTAGCCAACACCGACGACGACGAAGGTTCTTCCCTTTCCCCCTCCTCGGTGGATGAAGAGCAAGACGCGCGAGATGAAGCTCTCGGTCTAGGTGGTGCGAAGCTGAAAGCCGTACTTTCTGAGATTACCAAATCCTCGACCGGTGCGACTGTGCCTGTTAAAGGCGGAGAGGTGCTCACCGTTATCTACGAACGGATGCAAAGCATGTCCGGAGACCCAACAGCGTGCAAAGTGTACGGTACATTGTTGAGCGCGGCTGGGACACCATATGCAGAAATGCTTCGTGGATGGATAACGACTGGGAGATTACAAGATCCGTACGAGGAGTTTTGTGTCAAGGAGAGTAAATTTATTAGTAAGGGTATTTTGGAGGTGGATTACACAGACGAGTATTGGGAAAGGCGATACACGGTAAGCCAGTCGGTGTATTGGTTGCTATTCTTCATACCTGCTTACCGTAAACAGTTACGTGACGGCTCGACATCGTCGTCGAAACGGCAGCATGCCGGTGTCCCACCACCAAGGACTCCGGGTGGCAGACTACCAGGCGGTGCATGTATTCCTCCATCACTCGAAGGGTGGAAGTACAAAGTCCTTCTTGCTGGTAAATACCTAAATGTCATTCGTGAATGCGGTATAGAACTGCAGGCAAGCCAACATCAAGCGAACGAACAACAACAACTCTCCATGGATGACCAAAGGTGAGCTTTCCCACCGTGCATCTGCTCATAACCGACTGTTCTCCAGGCTGTACAAGTTCGTGGAGGACGCGTATACGCACGCCAACCATACCCTACTGCAGCTTCTGCTACAGGATCAACAACTGATACCTCGTTTGCGCTCTTTAAAACGATACTTTTTCTTGTCGCAATCCTCTTTCCTTACGCATTTACTTGACCTCGCCCACACTGAGCTTAAAAAGCCCGCGAAGTCGGCCAGCATTGTAAAACTGCAAAGTCTACTTGACCTTGCGCTCACGGGCGAAGATGCACTGTTCCGAGAAGACGTAAAAGTCAGTATCGCTGGCACGGGGTTGTATGAGTGGCTGTTAAAAGTTATCAGTGTGAGTGGAGTCATTGGAGGCGACGACGGGGAAGGTGTGCCCGACGGTGGAGGGCAAGAAGACGCCAAAAAGGACCGAGATAAAGACAAGGACGAGAAGAAGCCAATGCTAGGTAAGATTTCCCAGAACATACGCAACCACTCGTGATCTCACACGCCTTGTAGCCAGTGACGCTCTCGCGCTCGACTATACGGTGAAATTCCCCCTCTCCCTTGTGATCTCGCGCAAGACCATCCTTCGTTATCAACTGCTCTTCCGTTTCCTTCTACACCTAAAAAACGTCGAGCAATCGCTCACATCGATGTGGATTGAGCAAAAGACTACAACGTGGCGCAAATCTGTTCCCCAGCATCCCGATTTCGAGCAATGGCGACTCCGCGTACTACTGCTTCGCGCGCGGATGCTGGCATTCGTTCAACAGATACTGGCGTTTGTGACATTTGAGGTCTTGGAGCCCAATTGGCGCTCTCTAGAGGCGAAACTGGCAAAGGTGACGACGGTGGACCAGTTACTGAGGGATCATGTCGATTTTTTGGATACGTGTTTGAAGGAATGTATGTTGACGAGTGCGAAACTCCTCAGGGTAGGTTGAAGCTGTCTCGAGCGATGTTGCTGCTGACGGCCCAGTCATCCGATAGGCATATTCACGCATGATCGTAACATGCTCGACGTTCGCGCTTTATTCGTCGTCCTTCACAAAATCAGCATCACAGGCACTCTTGGCTGCTGAATCGGGTGACGGGGATCAAGCAATGGGCAAGCGTTGGGATTTCCTCAAGAAATTTGAGTCGAATTTTAACCATTGGTATGTGACTCATTCTCGCACTGATGTATAACGCATCTCACTTACCTCTCTTCAGGTTCAAGGTAAATGTGATCCACCTCTCCGGCGATCGGTATTGCTTGACCCGCTGTTTCAGTTTCATTTAGACTGTGTGCAGTACTATGCGTCGAGCGAGAATGTCTCACTCCTTCCGCTGGTGGTCAGGTTGAGTAGTATCAAATCCGTGTCGTAGCATATTCCATGTATCCTGTTTGATTATGTAATTAGAGTAAGTTGGAAGTGTTGGTGCGTGTGAATTTACGAGGTACTAGGCTTTCACCTTCAGTAGCCTCACCAACAACGCGACCACGGGTGGGAGCGGTCAGCAATGAGGGACAAAAATGTCTTCAACATTAAGAGATGCCTGCCTCGCATGGTATGCGTTCCAGTCCTACACTGCAACAAGAACACTGAATCATGCACAGAGCTGGTCACTTGACAATCTTTACAGCGTTTGGGCTCGCGCTTTCGTAGCACAGAAGCATGTATCTTTCAGCCGAACAAACCGGACTCTTTTCCAGCAACGTTGGACAGCAAAGGCCCTCATACGTGCCTACCATGGCGACTTCATCCCTGAGAATACGTTCAAGCGATGGTATCTCCCTGCTACGCTCCCAGACGTGCGTCCCCGCCTACAGGCGAAAAGTAACGCGAGCCTAGTTTTGGACGAGTTCGCGGGCCGGACGGAGCAAGTCGAGCGAGCAGAGCGTAGGAAAAAGGAGGAAGACGAAAAAGGCCTCGCGCCGGTCGGAAGCTTGATGATGTCCGAAGTCGAGCGACGGATAGACGTGTTCATTTTCAGGTGTTGTTTCGCATCCAGCGTGTACGAAGCACGGAGATTGGTGATTCACGGCAACGTCTTGCTCAATGGTAAAAAGGTACGTGCGCCACGTCTATCGGAACCCATCTGCCATATTGACATTCTTCTCTGAGTAGCACTCGGATGCCAACACTCGCTTAGCTCCAGGCGACATGGTTTCCGTGGACCCTGCAGAAATTAGGTTCTTACAAGAACCAAAACCGCCCAGGGAATCGGAAAGCGACGAAACTGATGACAACCCTCCCACCAAAGCGCATGTAACGCTACCCAAAACGCCAGACGGTCTCACGCCGTTCCACCTTCCTCCGTATGCGTCCCCGTTCATTTTCCTTCCTGCATATGCCGAGGTCTCGTTCCAAACATGCTCTGCTGTCTATGTTCGCCACCCCACCGCTCGACCTGGATACAGCGAGATTCCGACACCGTACGATGCAGACGGTGAGATCGTCCGCCTCGCTTGGGAGTGGTACGCGAAGCGTCGGCCAAGGACTCGGAGCAAGAGTCAGTTACAAAGATTGCCCGAGGGTCGCGATCGTCAGGTTGGTGGCGTTTGAAGGGCTGGTTGACGGCTTGGTTGCTCTTTACGCTTATGTTGATATATAGTCCAGTAATACACAAGAATCCAACGCCAAATTTCGGCTTCTACAGTACCTGCCGATGGAGCGGTGTAACATACCCTGAGATGAACCGAATCATCCGACTTCAGAGCGTTTACCTGACGTTCCAGCTGTTGATCGACTGCGCCACAATGTCGCTCTTTCCACCTTGACACTCTATTCTCTGTCCACCTTAGAGGACCTCTCTCTCCTTCTACGTGACCACAGTATAAAAAAGAGATCTACATCTACGTTGGGGCAGTCTACCTTATACGGGGAACTCGGACCAGTTCACCTCATCGGGCTCAACCTTCAAAGTCACCCATATCCCGCTTTTCTCACTAGTGTCATTTTCATCCCTAGGTTTCTAAGTTTCGTGCTATCATCAAGGATCCGTCACTTTGGAGGACTGAGTCACGTCCACTTGCCTCGACTACCTTGGACCATTTTCTT
Source organism: Boletus bicolor (assembly GCA_003316205.1). Classification (NCBI taxonomy): domain Eukaryota; kingdom Fungi; phylum Basidiomycota; class Agaricomycetes; order Boletales; family Boletaceae; genus Boletus; species Boletus bicolor. The sequence continues at coordinate 10,174 of QFEM01005234.1, forward strand.
GGCGGTCGTACCAAAGTCTCCGTCGTGCCCTCGCCCACTCCGCACGATTAGCTATGTATATCTTCCAAAGACCGGGTAACTATCACCGCGAGAGTCACAGGCCCAGCCATACGAGTGAGTACGAAGTACGAAGATGCTTATGAACCATCGGTGGATCCCGGCTTGGGCATCCTCATTCTGATGCAGAATTCGCACTAAATTCGCATCAGGCCTCTTTTTCAAAGAGCTTGGTGCAAGAGCTTTGGAGTGGCTGCCTCGTGATCGTGCCTTCGATGGTATCCATACTCTCAATGACATGCGGTACGTCTGACCACCTATTGGAATATTTTGTGGCCCTTTTCCCAGCAAGGAAAATTTGTAGAAGCAGATGTGACACGATTTTTCGAAGCATTCAAGGAGAAAATATACCAAATCAATTAGTCGCTCTCCGGCAATGGATGACCTTGTTCCTCGTACGAATTGTAGCGTGATCACGTCCTTTCACTTTGAATAACCATGTCTTGTGAACACAAGACGGGTGGCTCTGGTTGCCATATCGTTGGCCATTTCAGACTGGTCCGGAATTCTTCAGCGTACCAATGGATGACCGAGCATACTCCTTGGCAGATGTAATCGACCTCACCAGTGCGCCCATCAGTGGCACTTGTTTGACGAGACGAGCTCCGTTTCCCAGATTCTGTCAAACCTCGAACGTCTCCAGGACACAATGTATTGGAATAGACTTTCAAAAAGGCGTGGTACAGAACATGCTATGTTCAATAGAACTATCCACTATTGTCCAGCAGAAACGAGGAGAGACACATACGTTCAATCGTTTGATTCTCCGTTATAAAGTGAGACAACCGGATGAGTACATGCCAGCATTCGCAGTCGTTCGTCGAAAGCATGTCGAGAAGAAAAAACTTGCGGTTATGAACTACAGTAGTTGCACATAGAATGAAAGCCGATAGTGACCGGCGAAGGCGGAGTAGCCTACAACTTACCCTGCACCTGATCGAAAACAGGCACCGCGTTCCCCTTGAACACAGGCATCGCACCATAGTACTCCTTCCAAGCAGCGTCCGAAACAATGGGCGCAGAGACATACGCCTCGATGTTGAGATCGTCCAGATAAGCCGCCAGGTGTGGCATGGCACTCGTGACCGCGTTGTCTTCGCGAACACGTTGATCATGACGGGTCAAACCTCCCTTTTCGGAGTACCAAGCGGGGTCGCGACGGATCACGGCACATTCGTAGATGTCGAGGATGGGCTTGGGTAAACCCCTTTGGACCCCAGCGGAATAGGTCATCGAATGACCCATGGCTTCGATAGCATGTTCTGCTTGTGGAAGAATGAGCGCATTGAAGGCTTCGCTGCGATGACCCCCAGATAACTGCTGAAGCAACGCTTTGCTCTCCTCGAGTAACGAAATGGCGTGTTGAGCAAGGAGAGATTCTGATGCATCTGGAAGGGGCATCTGGTATCGCTGCAGTAATAGCTCCGAGAACAGCCGGATGCATAAGGTGAGGACATCTCCTTCGGCAATGACGATGCCCTTGCAGTCGTTCTGAGGTATGTCGCGTGAGCAACGACAGGCAACGAATTGTAATAGATCACAGACCTCGAAGCGTGCCATAAAGTTATTCTCAAAAAGGCTCTGAGCACCGCATCGCTCGGAAACCTCGGATACGCAACGTTGTACATGACGCGAAATGGTCGCTTTCACGATGACGGCAAGACCGTGACGGACGCGAGGGTCGATGGACTCGTTCGTAATCTGACTTGCTGTGATAGAGTACCAGTTCTCGATCATGAAACTCACAGAGACAGCGTGCAGGATAGGCCACTGTTGTGTACGAAATGATATGATCGGTACTGGCACTGCGCCCTTCCCTGTGAAGGAATGATGCATCGAGTACTTTCCGGAAATGAAGGAAATAGCCTTGAGAGCGGGAATCGATGGTGCAACGACAGTCATGGTTCCAATGGGGACACGCCAGATCTCATCCCACCAAGCCATCAATGGGAACTTGGGCAAGGAATGGTCCTCCAAGTTCGAGGTCACCAAAGCAGTGTGAGGGACGAGCACATGATCAAAGCGAGTGATCGAGAAGTCCAGTGGAGTCGTGCCGGAGCGGGGACCTAATCGGATCGACTCAACCCCCTTGAACATCTCACGTTCATTGCAAATAGGGACGATGAAGAAGCGAGGCCCGCGATCCTCTCCGTCCACTATCAGCCGAGCCATGACCAGGGCTACTTTGGGGATCCTAAAGGATGGCGTGGATGCGGGCATGAATCTACTCAATCAATCAGCGACAGAAGGGTCTACGCGATGGCACAGACTAACTTGCACGCCTCTTCTCTGGGTGTGTTGATAATGAAGCCATGAGAAGTTTTCGTAGCTGTGGTTTCTATGTTGAAGGCGTCCAATCCATGTCCCCTCTCTGTCATGAGGTAGAGACCGACGGTGTCAAATCGGAGGAGGCTATTCACTAGTGGTTCAAGGTCGGGTCTCTGCTGAAGGTGACGAGAGAGGGTTCCGATGGCCAGGCCGACGTGAACGAATAGTATTGTGGTCATGGCAGTATCCAATGCCAAAACAGGATCGGTCATCATGGACCAATATCTGGCGGAACAATGCTGGACATCTGACGCAGACAAGGCTGCGGGGAAACATGAGGATTCGTATGAAAGACACGGCTCGCTAGACGCACAATACGTTTGTACTACCAATTTCGCTCGCTAGTAAGAAAGCGAAATAGATTCATCCACAGACAAGAACTCGGTTCGAATTTTGAACAGGGGGTAGTGAGAGAGCCCATTTAACATATTGGCCACGATGGGTAGCAGGTATGAGAGTCCTTTTGATGTTACGCGGTAAATTGAAGATCTTTTATAGATGAATTGATTATGGCCCGAAATTAGTTAGCCTGATCCCTGTCGACTTTGGAACTCGAACTGACATCAGTCGCACTTGCGCCGCCATCGCGAAAGTGAGTGACAGGAATTCAAGCACCCCAGAAACCACTACCATGCCAAAATTCCTGTTTAGAGCTACCGAGGCTGAGGTCTGGGATTTGGTCGGTCAGAAATCTAATTAGTGTCTAGTTAGAATAGGGTACGTCCGGCCATTGACACCAGAAACAACACGCGGAGTATTGGCCAACAGCGGTGGTATCGCTGACCGACTGTCGACAAGGATGCGCTTACGTCTGATCCAAGCGGTTTTTACGGACGGGGATGACGATCGTGGAGGTGTTGGCCTCTGGTAATGTGTCAGTGTCAATGGCCCAGCACCGATCAGTGGAGCAACTACGAGAACAAATCACGATATAGTGCAGCGGATCGAGTAAAGGTACAGCCTGAGGTACGTACCCGGATGCCACACCGGGATCATAGATAGTAACGGATAGGCAGGGCAGGTTCAAGTGAACAAAAGGAAAGGAACTGGCTGGCACGCTGTCAGCAATGCGGATGGCATGGACGATAATGGTTGTTATTTGATGCTTGGATCTACCCTCAACATGCGCAACGGGTGTCACGAGATGAAGCCTTTAGGATGTCCTATGTACATCGAGACTCGGACGGAACTGTGGATCTGGCTGACGTGAGCGATCCACCACTACAGTACACTACCTCATAATGCATGCTGTCTTAGTGCATAAATCTCATATTGCATCGGAATTTTTGGATCCCACTGTGGTGCAGCTGTAAAAATGATTGAAATGCATAATGCATTGTGCATAGCCTCGAAGGTGGAATATGCAATACGGTGTACATGAAATATTGGTGGCGTGCACAACGCCACAGGGATCAGAGTGAACCTGGCATGAAAAAAATACCAGTTGTTTGCTTGTACAACGACCTAATGCCTGTTCAAAAGTGTCGGAAGCCTCGTCTGAAGGCTCCTGTGCTAGGCAATGGAGTCACTAATGCTCCTGAAGCCAAGCTGGACTCAGAGGCAAAAGCTTTGTCAGCTCAACAGACGTCTCGCCAGAATCTCAAGCTTGCAGAATGGCTCACCATCTTTGCTTACATAGATGCACATCCGAAAATCCCTCAGAAAGATGTTGTCAAGCATTTTGCAACCCTCAAGTCTGGGGCCTTGCTTTTCACCCAGTCAACCCTGTCACGGAAGTTGCATGAACATGCAGATTTAGAGAAACGTGTCTATGATAATCCCTCTGCTCTCGATTCAAAGCGGCCCCAAATTGTCACACGTCCCGATATCGAGAGATCACTATTTCTGTGGGTGAAGCACATGGAGGCAAAGGGTGAGCAGGTCAATGGACCTATGCTGAAGGAGAAGTGCAAGAGATTTGAGGAACTCTTCAATGTTCCACAGGAAGAGAGACTTCTAGGAGATGGCTGGTTAAAATCATTCTGTTGAACCTACAAGCTTCGGGAACATCACCGTCATGGCGAGGCTGCATCAGTTGATATGGCTGCTGTTGAAGCTGAGCGTGTTCGCGTCCGACACATTCTGTCAAAGTTCACACCTCAAGACCAGTGGAATTTTGATGAGACATCCTTTTTTCCATTGTGAGTGTTCTGATTTGTATAGAAATAAACTGGTTAATTTCACTAATTTAGTGCACCTCCAGATCGTGGTCTCGCAACAAGGCAGATGAGTGGAAAAAAAAAAGAAAAATTCCACATTACTCTTGGTGTTGCTTGCAATGCCAATAGTAGTGAAAAGCATGACCTGATATTCATTGGAAAGTCTCGTCAGCCCTGCTGCTTTGAAAAGAAATCACCCAATCAACGTGGGTTTTATTATCGGAACAATCAAAAGGCTTGGATGACATCAGTGCTTTTTGATGAGTAAGTCCACTGCCACACTGAATCTAATTACATTATTTTAGATGGCTTAGAAAATTCGACTACAAAATGCGTGTTGCAGGATGCCGGGTGTGCCTTATTGTGGACAACTTTTCGGGGCATACAATTGACTATGAGCCAACTAATGTCCAATTGGAATTTTTCGAGCCCAACATGACACCATTTTGCAACTTTGTGATGCTGGAATAATTCGGTGTCTAAAGGGACTTTATCACCATGAATTTTGCCGACGAGCCATTGATCTTGATGATGCAGGTGAGCGCAACATCTACAAAATTAATCTACTGGAGGGGATGATGATGGTTAAACGAGCCTGGGCTGTGGTCTCACCAGAAACAATTGAACACTGTTGGAAACATACACAAATTCAACCGTAAGTGTTTGTATTGCTAGACTACGTAGCTAAATCCATTTTGTGCAGAGACGCTACTTCTATGCCAGCACATGTTGATCCTGCCGCTTGGGCAGTCCTCCTGGAATTTGCTAGCACTGATATGGGACTACCCGAGGCTGAAAAATGTCTCCAAAATGTTCTTGGAGCTCGTTATGTTGAAGCCGACTGGCAATCAGCCTTCAAAGCAGTCATGGATGCCAAAAATGACAGTGGCATTGCTCTCACCACAATTGCGAGGCTTGAAAATTCAGCAATCAATCAGACAGGTCTCAAAATTCGTATTCCAGCATGCTCTACTATAGTCTCACAACTCACCAGTGTTGAAACAGATGTCTCGCAGTCAATTTTAGAACTTCAAGGACGGAATCGGATTTTCGGGACCCCTCTGACGCTCAATGAATTCCTTGAGCCAAAGGAAGAAGCCGAAAATTTGGACTCAATCACAGACATCTTGGAGGGTGGAGACGAGGCAATTGTTGCCAAAGTGGTTCAAGAGATGTCGGCAGAGGTTATTGATGTCGACAAGTCCGAGGATGATGGTGATGTGCCGAATATCTCTCGCGCCGACACAATTGACCTCTGCGAGAAACTCGCAGATGCATGCTTGCAGCATGGTGACACAAATACAAATCTCACCATTGGCTTGTTGTCTCATCTTCGTCATTTTCGTGTTTTGCTTCATCAGGAAGAGCTCATACATGCCCGACAGACTACTTTAGATCATTTTTTTACTCCACAGAGTCGTCGTTCCCCTGGACCTAGTGCTTAGTTACAAGCATACAGTACTACATATTGTCGTTGTTCATCAACATCACAAATGTCACACAATATGTGACATTTGTCCTACCACATATTCCTCATAATGCATGGCTTTTTTCTTCTCCCGATGGTATGCGTTATGAGGTAGTGTACTGTACCAGCAAACAAAACAGCCAGAAACGCATTTGCATCAAGCACTCGGCGAACGAAAAACGCCAGAAATTGTCCAAAGATCAGTCCGGGATGCTCTGAACCGTGATGTGGACCTCTTGTACAACGTACGTGATTCAAAGTAACACTAGTTGGACGAAGTTAACCCTATTTAAGGCCTCGAAGAACCCGTCTACTCCACCATTATCCTTTTCCCGGACGGATTCTGTCGTCTCGTTGGTTGAGAGTATGCAGTGTCTAGGGAGATAGTAGCGTGAGTTGGTAATCATCGGCTCTGTAGCCTCGTGAATTTGCGCGTCCAACAATGAGGTTGAACCGTTAGCCCGATGATCTGCCTCAGGCCAAAGCCAGGGTAATCTATCTACGGGAGACGTGTGTCAAATCGGTGCGTGTGACCCCAGGACTATCAGGGCGAGTGGGGTTATCTAGAAGCTTTACAATTGTCGCCAGTGAGGGGATCAACAGAATGTTTCAAGACCTCGACCCTTAGAATACACCCATCTACAACGCTTCATGGTGGGTTACCAGTCTCGACTGGGGGCCCGTCAAGAGGGGGTATAAAAACTTGTATGACCGTTAGAGGGTTCGCCACGAGAAGCAGAGAAAGATGTGATGTGTATCCGAGGATGCCATTTGCTAACACATTAGACTGTGTCCAAAGGTTATGGTTTTCCTGCGCGTTTCTTCCTAGTGTGAGTCCCAATGCACCATGTCACTTCACGTGCGTCGCCCATACATACCACGGCAACACGGAACCCGGGAAGAGAATACACGTATTCGCATATCAAACACCAAGGTCCCTTGGGTAGGTAGGGATAAAGAGGAATGGCGACTCTCCCTGTCCGCCATGGAGTCGCACTGGCCCTCCAACGTATAATAGTCGAGCCTGAGTGCAGGGACGACCATGGGAGCGGAGATATACAACTTGCCAGACACCTCGCATAGGCCGTGTCGTCCATGATTGTGCGAGCCGTGCTGATCTTATGAGTGTCCGATTGAGTGACACATTTGATTGAGAAGGGAATGGTCCAAGTGGACGGGGGAAGAGCGCGGCTTTCCAAAGCATATCGTCGTAGGTGATGATGTGGAACCATTTCGAAACCCAGAGAGGGGTATCGTAATATATACTAGGTGACTGGTGCCTGCAACCGCGCCAACGAAAAACAGACTTACTGTTCGCCACCGGATGATGTCTCAAGGGTCCGTGTGATAGAAGCTCTGTTGAAAAAATGCCCTCAGTGGTTATGTTCGTCGACGCCGCAAGCTGAAGCAACCAACAACTTAGGAGTCACCAATGATGGCGCTTAGAATACTATGCTTGCTTTAACAGTACGGAAGCCGAGATCAGTAGATAAAGAGCAAGTAGATTACCTCGCTTGTCGATCAAGGTAAAAGCGACTCTCGTCTGCAGATTCAAAATAACGGTTAGACTAGTAGCAGGTCGAGTTCACGAATTCGACTACAGAGATTGCACCCGACTTGATGTTTGCGAGGCTGCCAAGAATGAGTGGATTATTCACTTCTTCTTGCTCGTAAGTGTCAAGCTGAACACCAAGGAGGGGTCGGGACATATGGCTGCTTTGAGGCCGCGCCTTTCATTCGGACTTTTCCGGCTCAGCGTTTTCACATCTCATCAATATGAAGACTGGGATGGATGGGTTGATATTTTTACTCAGTGACGTGGTTGATCGTACCTGTTCGGTGACGTCTATCACCCGTTTCTTTCTGGGGGGGGGCATGAGAGATCCACTGCCTTTTTTTTTCTCTCAAGCGAATTTGCTTACTGACTTGGATACATAGTACCATCCGGAGGTAACTTTACCAAGTGCACAGACATGTATATTATTATCGTAAATGACAGATATAATATTTAAGGGCTAGCGACGCGCCATCACTTTCTCGACACGTCGCAACATCCATTCATGTGCCTCGTGATCCCAGAGTACACAGGCACTTTGACCTGACCCGTGTCCGTGATGGCGGCCTTGATCTTTAACGCTTTGTATTGCCTGAACGTGCCTGCTTTCAAGACGTGGACGGTTAGCGGCGCGAGCTTTCCATCGTCAAGTATTTCCTTGACGTTGTCGATTGAGCGACAGAGGTCCGTTTCGATTCGAGCTGGCGCTTGATGAGCCGACAGAGCGCGTCATCGGTCTCGACGAGAAACGCCAAGGAGGATAGCAGATGGTCGTCCACGATTACGGTAAACTCGGTGATGACTCCGAGCACATCCTGCGCTGAAAAGATGGAGCTCGTGAGCTCTTTTTCACTGATCAGTACGCCTAGGACGCGAACGAAGGTGCTAATCGGAGGGAAACCGTGATCTCAGCGCCGACTACCGTGAAGGTTGGGATAGAACCAGGACGTTCGATGTAGCGTAGAATAGGGCTGCTGTCGATCGGATCAAAAGCCAGCGATTTCAACGACATCGCCAAGACGATATCCCCAGACTCCACATGCGGACGTCTGGGTCGAGATAGCGCTATATCTACAACAAAGGTTGAGTGTTAGATAGAGCGAGCTGCAAATTCTGATGCTTTTGGAATGGTGATGGAAAATAAACCGCTCGAAGATATCGATGACTACTTGAGCCCGGGCCATAACTTCCTGAGTCACCCAGGTTGCTTGGTTGCTTTTCCGAAGGTGCGCTTTGGTCTCTTGTTGGTAGGTTAAGAAGTTAAATGCGTGTGCCTTGGAAAAAGTTCGGCCATACCTCGAGGTACCGTCGGACATGGCTGGTTCCCTCCCGATCCGGCAGTACGCCGGTCTCAGCGATGTGGGCGAGTGTATCCCGCCCCTCGTCCATGTAGCGTATCATGTAAATAAACACGCTTCTATATAGTGTATTGATGGTCTCATGTTGGGAGTCCGCCCAGCGACCAGGGCGAACACGATATGCATCAAGGAATGATCGGTAGTTGACGATGAAGCTGACACCCAGCGGGGATGTAGTTTGGGGTGCTATGCAACTGTATCAGTGCCTGTGAGATGAGGAACATTAAAGAGAGATGCAACATGCCAGTGAACGTGATGAACCAAGGGTCCTTGCAATGTCCACGCGGAAATCTGCAAACACGGGGGATTTGGATAAATAACGAGTGTCTCCCTCAGTCTGTCAAAGATATGAGGGGTGACTGGCTCAGTGATGAACATGAGAGTCCAAGTTGGATGATTGACTCGATATACCGTCTGATGCCATCTAATGAAAGGGCGGTTAATCAAAGTGTAGTTGGGAGTAGATAAGGACCCTAGTTTCGTAATCGGAGATTCAAAGCAGACTTTGGCTCTTGATTGCCAGCTGGCGCCATGTCCGACGGCGAGCACAACAACGATTCCCTTCGTCGCTGGCTGGCCGACGACCTCTTCGTCCTCAACACCGTCTTCCTCGTCGCAGCCAGCTCACTCGCTATCGCCCTCACCTCCTGTCTCTGGCACCACATCCACCCAGAACCCCCCACCGTCGACCAACAACACCCCGACAACGCGCCATCCATCTTCTCCGCTGCACTCTCGTCCCTTCACAGCTCCGTCGCGCGCATCGCGCCCTCGACCACCCAAGGGCAGTCGTTCTCTGTCCCCCCATCCGGTCCCGCTGCTGAGCAAAAGGACCCCAAGAGCACCCGTTCCAAGGAGCGTCGGCGCAGAGGCAAGGATCCGTTTAGGGATATGTTGAAAGGCGGAAAGAAGTCGAAAGCCTTGCTCAAGGCCGTCAAGGACACCGACCGCCCCCCTCCCTCTGCCGACACGCTCTCGAACTCGAGCGCGCCCGGGAACGACACCTCGTCATCTACCTCTCGCTCGCAGTCTCCTGAGCCTGTTAGGGACATATTGGATCTGGACCATCGCGCCTCTCATCTGGACGCCGACTCGGCTGATGGCAGTGTCGGGAACATGGCCTCGAATGGTGACAAGTCGCCCACCTCGGCGGTCGCCTCGTCGAGCGACATCTCCGACAATAGTTCTTCAGACGCGTGCTCTCGCGCGGACGCCGTCCGTCTGCATTCCGTTACCCCCGATTCTATGAGCGCCGCTGACACGCAAGTGAATGTCAGTTCTGCCTCGACGGTCATTGGCCATGCCTCCGAAGAAGCCCCTTCATCTCCGCCCATCTCTGCTGCATGCACAGACATCCGCACGCCTCAGCCACGCAACTCCCAGGCGGCGTTCACGAGTGAGAGTTGTGCTAAACTTGTCCGTGCTCGAACAAGGTTGCGCATGTCAAGAATAGATCCGAGTATCAAGTCACCACGGCTATCGTCTCCATTGCCTGACACCGTGGCAGGTTCCTTTCCTTTTATTCACTCGAACGTGACCTGTCCATCGTTATCTGTAATCCCATCCACGTGAGTGTTAGTTTCTTTACTCGATCCGTTGCACGGTATCGTAATCGGCTCTCGTAGTCATTCTACTGACGGTGCTGGACCATCGACACCAACTCATTCCCGGGGGTCAACTCCACCACGATCGTCATCTCCGTCCGAGGACTCCGGTCACGGGGAACGTAATGCACAGCCTTTGGATCGAAGTGCAGCAAGCGCACAGATACAGCTCGCATCCATGCACGGTGCTCTCGAAGCAGCGCGGTTACGAGAAGAGCAGCTACGCGTAGAAGCCGAGCAGGCGAGTAAAGAACGTGACGAACTCCGGTGGAGACGGAACGAGGATGCAGGTCTTTGGAGAAGGAGAGAGGCAGAGGTGAGTCTCTGGAATCCTACTTTTTTTGCTCTGCGCACTCTCGAACTCGCAAACGTTGTAGCTCCAAGCCCAAATACACTATCTCATACAGCAGGTTCAAGCGTACGTGGCTGTCGCATCGTTTCAGGCTCAACAGGCCTCGAATCCTGGTTTTCCTTGTTCGACCTCACCGCATACACACTCGTCTCCACTTTTGCACCCCGGCCCCCTCATTTCCTTTCCGCTCCCACCTGCCGTCCAGACTCAAAACTCCGCCAGTGCACCGGCACATGTACAAGCGCTGCTTGCATCTGCGCCCATGCTCACTCCCCACCCTCCGGGATTTGTGGCACCCGCTTCCGGAGGTTTATATCCGGGCACGGATCCAGGCATGTCACCCTTGTTATGGTCTGGGCTGGGATTGTGTGTTCCAAAACGGGATGCGAGACACGGTGGGCGACGGACGCCTGATTCGTCGGCATCGGGATCGTCGTCAAGGGGCCGACAGCGACGGCGGCGCGGCGAAAACGTCAAGAGCGCCTCGGACGAGTCGTCCCTGGGTGATTGGGACGGTATGGAGGATGGTTCTGGAGACGAAGATCCATGGGAGGAGGAAGAAGAGGATATTTTCAGAAACAATGCGCTGGCGGACGCGATTCTGAAGCGGCCGGAGAGTATCCGGGGACTGAGTGGTAACGTTGGGAAGCGATCGGGGATGGGGCAGGTCCTGGGCAGTGGAAGGCCTCCCGTGCATGGGATGAGCGGGGCTGGGGAGAGGAAGGACGCGCTCAATGATCCAGAGTTGGAGAAGCACAGTTTCATATCGCCGGTCGTCGACGCCTCGGCCGTCAGGACGGCTGCCGACGCGTTCGATAGGCAATAACACGCGTTTGGAACAGGCCACCGCTACCTGTGATCACTTTACCCCGTCAGATATTTGCAACCAGGAACGTCAATCCCACTTAGTTATACCATAATTGTAGTTTATTTAACATTCGTTTGGCGGAAAGCCCTTCGTTCACTTCAAAACTCTATTTACAGGGACTTTTTGTCTTTCTTTGCATTTTTCATAGAGTATCATAGTTTCAAAACGGATTTGCTATAGTTTATAACGGATCTCACTCTCGTTGGCGATGCTAGTGCCGCGACACGCGTCACAATAGACCGGAACCAAAGTGGCGTCGTTACATCAAGGGAACAGTCGAGCGGTATTAAAAACCTAGAGAGCAAAGTCAAAAAAGAGAACGAGACAGACCATATGCTCCGAACCCGCTCTCCATCTGTTCCAATCTACGGTCACGACGAGCCCGAACCACCCTCTTTTTCCATTTGTTGTTGCGCCAGCATACGTCTAAAGAGTGTGTGGTCCAGCCAGACGATCAAAAAGAGCTGTTTGCACTCACTGCCTGGCAGCCAAGACCATCTGTGCCTTGCGCTCCCTCAGACTGGCCTCGCGTTTCTCGGGGGTGTCTTCCCACTTGGCTTTACCGCCTGCGTCTGTGAGAGGGACTGCGTCGGGCGAGTTGGGAGCCCCGGCGAGCTTTTGTTCGAGGTGGTAACGCTCGATGAGGGATGGCTGGCGTGCCGTCGTCGTCGTCGAGGAAGAAAATGGTGCGTTTAGACGCGCAGTGGTTTGTCGTCGTTGGGCGTCGGTGCCTGCGTCGGGGCGGGGGTAGAGCGTAAAATAAGCCGGCGGGGGCTGGGCACCGTTGAACGCTCACACTAAACGGGGTGGGGAGGGGACGTACTGGCTCGAGAAACCCGCGCTCGAGAATTTTGTTCGAGGTGAGCTCGACGTTACCGGTGCGCAAGAGGTCGAAACGGATGTTGTCTCTGGGTAGGGATGGGTGGTTGGGTGAGGGGCCATGTTCGGGGTGGGGTGGGGGGAGGGACGTACGTCGGGATGTCAGGGAACATGGTGTGGATTTGGTCGACCTGGCAAGGGTGAGTGGGTGAGGGTGAATCGAGACGGGGAACGTACCATTTCTTGCGTGACGTGCTTTGGCCTGAAGCCAAGTGCGGCCGTTGCTGATCGGGCTGCGGGCGAGGACGATGAAGCTGAGGACAAGAGGGGGGGAGTCAGTGAAGACCGAGAGACAGACCGAGACGATACCGACTTGAAGTGGCCCATCTCAAGATGAAAACGATGACAGCGAATGCGACGAGCGCGTTCACGACCTCGCTCATGGTGGTAAACGATTAAAAGAAAAACGTGACCAACATTTTCTTATAACATCCCCCATGTCTGCGATCCGCCGACTCGCATTACTGGTCTGCGACGATCCCATCCCGCTCGTCAAGGCCGTCCACGGCGACTACGGTCGGGTGTTTCACCAGCTCTTGTCCTCGTCGCTCGCGCGGATCGACTCGGGTGCGCTCGTTCTGCCCCTCGCCGTCTCCTCTGATCTCTGAGAGCGTGCAGAGGCCACCTTCACCCTCGACGTCTATGACGTCTTCAACGACATGGTATATCCCCCGGACAGCATCCAGTACGACGGTCTCCTCATCAGCGGTTCTCGTTCGTCCCCGTCCTCCCCTCGTCACCATATCGCTCTTGACAATCTCTCTTGCAGGTGCTTCAGCCTACGAAGACATCGACTGGATCAACAAACTCGTCGCGTACGTCAAATGCGTCGTCACCGAGAAACCATCCTTGAAAGTATTCGGTAAACCACCTCCCCATCCCCACCCCGTCTCCACACCTACACACTCCATCCAGGCATCTGCTTTGGCCACCAAATCATCGCGAGGGCCCTCGGTGGTTCCTGTGTGCAGAACAACGGCCTCTGGGAGGTCGCCGTGACCACCATCCAACTCACCCCCCTCGGCAAAGCCATCTTTGGCTCCAACCAACTCGTGCGTTCTCTTGCCGCCTCCCTCCATTCCTTATCGCACACCCCCGTGGTCAGGATCTCCAACAGATGCACAGGGACCACGTCCCGACATCCCCGCCCAACGCACACCTCCTCGGCTCGACAGACCTCACCCCCAACCACGGCATGGTCATATTCGACCCCGCGTTCGAGCCGCTCTACCTCGCCTCGGACGTCGTCCCGCATGTCCCTCTGACGTCCATCCAGGTGCTCACTCTCCAAGGACACCCCGAGTTCACCGAATCGTTCATGTCCATGCTGCTAGACGCACGCCTCGAGTTATTGGGCCAAGAATTGGTCAATGATGGCCGTTCGCGCGCAGGCGGTATACCCGGGAGGCATTACCCAGATGGCCTGGCATGCGATGGCGTCGCCAAGGTAGGAAAGGTGATATGGGGCGTGTTAGGTATAGTCTGAGCCCACCACTCCATGGCGTATTACCTCGGAATATCACGAGTGGAGAAGCTGTATAGCAGAATAAATGTCCGGCATTGACATTATGGTATCGTATGTCAGTACAATATGCTTAGATTGGTGTCCGTTAGGTGGTCACCTATTGCTTTCGACGTCCGACCGGCCTTGTAACCAAGCATTACCACCTAGACAGAAAATCCCATGTGAACTTCATTCGATCCCGTCACGTTTTGAATACGACGATGAGGATGAGAAGCACGAGAATAAGCAGCCCGATCGTCACCGTCGAGCCTAAGCAAAGCGTGAGCTATACACGAAAAGTCTGCCAAACCGACACGCAACACACGCACCGTTCTCCTTTGCCCCGCGGGCGACACGCGCAAGCCCTCTCCGCGCGCCCGCCATACGCGCGTCCGTCCCGTCCATCTCCGTATCCAGCGCATCCAACAACCCCGTGTGCACCTCCAACTCGTCATTGATCTGAAGCGATATATGATGTTGTCGGCCGATAGACGACGACAGGTGATCGAGACGTGTGTCTTGATCTAAAAAAAAAACAAAAAAAAAAAAGTCCCATTGTTTGTCCCGCCCAAGCAGAACGATGAGGACGGACCTTGGATGATCTGTCGTTGTTGTAGTAATATCCCGCCTTGATCTAGCTCGGGCGGTTCGTCCGTGTATGGCTCGAACACGGGCTCGGGACTACGTTTCCGTTCCGTTTCTGGTGTCGAGGGTAACGTCGGGGACGGTACCGAGGGTAGTAGGATGCTATTGGAAATCAAGAAAAAAAAAACCAGCACACATGTGAGCGTACACCGGGCAATGAGAAAAAAAAAGGGGGATGCAACGCAGTTCCGATGGACTGCTAGCACGCACACAAAAAAAAAGGGGGTTGGCAGAAAAAAGCTCACCTTTCCAGTCCTGCTTGATCAGCTTCTTCCGAGCCCAACATTTCTCGTAGCCTCTCGTACTGCTCCCGGAGCGCCGCTACGCTCTCGTCGTCCCCGTCTCCGAGTCCGCCAGTTCGGGCACCGGAGACGTCCTGGAGGGCAATCACACCACTGCGCAGTGTCCGCAGGTTGGCCACGATCTGTGCAAGGTGGAGCGTAGGGTGCGTCGATTGAAGACGTTGGCGCTCGAGCAGGAGGGTGAGCGTGGTGGTCGTCAGAGAGGTCAGTTTGGCATGCGAGGCTTCAGAGGGGGGCATTTGTTCGACGTTGTTGTAGGGGTTATCCTTGGTCGTTCTGAGCAGGACTTGGGGAATGGTTCTTGGCCGAAACAGCGCCGGGCTGGATCTCGTTGCGTTGGTACAAATACTTTGTGTCCCCCTCCGCTCGAGAACTTGAGAGCAGGAAGCTGTAAGGATTGGCACGTGATCTTTCTCTACACAAAATGTACGACTGAATTCAAGCAGCCTTTACCCCTCCCCATGCTACCTTTTGCCCACCACTCCTCGGCGCACCTTCCACCTTGGTATTCTTCTCCCCTTTTGCATCTCCTTCCTTGCCCTGTACCTTTGTGGGCACCGGCAACGGCGACGCACGCAACCCATCCAGCACCCGCGCCGCATGTTCCGAATTCCGGATAAACCATCCCGCATAGCGCC
>QFEM01005246.1:0-13786 GCA_003316205.1 Boletus bicolor
GGTATGGTGCCGGTCGATGACTGGGATTGGCGGTTCTGCCGCTTTGCATGCGATGACGGCGTCGGGTGTCCCTGGGAGTTCGATGCACGTCCAAGATCGAGCGTTGTTACTCCCTAGCACCAACGGCGGTGCAGTCGACCTCGTCGGTCGATGATCCTTTCCATTGCCCTCCCGCACATCCTCCCTCCCCTCTCAGCGCTCACAGCCAGACCCCGCAGCTCCCCGTTTGTTGGCCTGCGATGACACGCACCGCCAGCCCCGTCACTCTGTTCATCGCCGTAACTGGATGCTAGCCTTCTCGAAGCATAGCTGACTCGATATGATGGATCGAGGTAAAAATGGAGTCCGGGACGGTGTGGGTTAGCTGGCTGTTGACTGAATGGGTTCATCTTCGTTCGAGTTGCTTTCGGCCGTCCGCCCGGAGTTCCAGAATTTCAACGATTTCGTTTTCATAACGGTGACCATAAGGACTCGTGAGTTCGGGTGAGTGAACTGGTTTAATTACTGAGGACAGGCGGGGCCCGTAATAACCTGTATAATACTCAGTAAGTAGTCAACAGTACGAAGGTTCGATAACCTGGGTGGTTGTGTAAGCGGTGGCCATACTACCACTCGCCCATTAGCCGCCCAGAAGTTCGATCGTTTCACTCTCCAGCTGAGCTCCGTGGTATGCCTCCTCCCAAACCCCTTCTTTCCGAGCAGGCAGCATTTTCAAAACATCTGTTCATACAAGGATATCCTTTGTGGAATCCTGACCCAGACTTATTGCCACGAGCACGTCAGAGTGTCGGTCTCAGAATCGGGGATGTTGGCACTGTCGATGAACGAGGGCGATTTGACTTCTTCTTCAATATCCTCGAATCCCTTCCAGGAAGCGCTGGTTCCCCACCAAACTTCCCACCAATAGAGGAGGACGATGTTCGTTGTGGCGGGGAAGATGTCCTACCTCGTGAGGTGGTCTCATCCCCTGAAACACCGTGGGATGTGGACCAATTAGAGGTGTTGGACGTCGCTGGTATCACGTATGCCAGCTTCCTCCCACAATCGTGCAACAGCAACTGGCTGACTGCACGACTAGTCGTAGGACAACTCAGTTTGGTGCCACCCTGTCTGATGACGGAGCACATGTTATCTTGCCTCAAGGGGCACAATCATTTGAGCTTGGAATCCACCATAGGCAACTGTTCGAGGACTATGCGAGGGAGCATGGGGCGGATTGGCTCGAGACTTTTAAGGATCGCCTTAGGTGGCCGCGATCCAACTCTCTCTTTCTACTAACTGGGTTTTATAAAACGTGTTCATGGTCCATTGCATCATTCGGCATGCAGACGGCTGCGAACACTAACCCAGTCCGTGTGCATTGCACGTTAGTGGAAGTAGATGAACTAACTATCCGGGGAGCCTCAGTTTGGCAGCCTGCAGGTCGTTTCAAACGCAAGATTGGCCCCCCACCAGACCGTCAAGGGCAACATAACCAGACCATTTTCATACGTGGAATTACAGTCACACCCAACCTTTCAGAGCAAGGACTGAGTGAACGACGAGAGGCTGGGTTGCTTGGCAGGCTTTATTCCCTCACTCGGTCCCTCAATCCTCTGGCGGGGGACTCGACTAAGGCAACAGCGCCAGAGACTTCCAAAAGCAATGTAATAATCCAGCATGTACCACAAATATCACAGGTAATTTTCATTCTGCATCACCAGTTTAACCCTAGGTTGACACGATCACTTCCTAGGCGTCCCATCCATCGGAGATTATTAACCAGTATCTATTGACAAAGGTTGGTAGCCTCTTAGATCAAGATACAGTTATACTCATGGTGATATAGGAGCCATCCGCAAAAATCGCTGTGACTCATGATAGTCAGTGGATGGCCATGCTCAAATCGCTTGAAGGGGTGGGGAAGCCTTTCCTCCTACACTCGTTTTGTAATCATCATGATCCAGGGACAATCATGGACGATGAAGGACCTGGAGAATCATCTAGAAGCATTAGTGCCGATGCACTATACCGTGGTTACACACAGTGGTAAGAATGTCATTTTCATGCCGCCACTGTTGCTCACCACGCTCAGATGCTGTCTATCTGAGAGACAAAGAGGATGGATCACGAACCCATTTTGGATCGCATTTGCCCGCTGGTGACTTGGTAAGTGATCTTACATCAGACAAAAAAACTTATGCGCATGGTTTCTTTGCGAACGTTCAGCGCAGCACCGACCCCCGCGTCTTCCCTAATGAGCCCGGAGTCACCGATGAATCCTTATCTCATACCACGGACTTCTGTCCTGATTGGACCCGAGCTCCTTCCAGCAGGTTTGTGTCCCGCCACTCCAAAGTGTCACACGTGGTTCGAGTCAAGTTTTTTTGACAGTGAATTACCGCCGCCAGATAATCAGAACAGGTACGTAGCAATATTTACCCCATTCATGACGATTCCTCGGCACTTTAACTTGCCGTCATAGCCACAACATGGTCAATTCCCTTGTGGACCAGTCATCGTCGCCTCTTAGCCAAGCTACTACGGAGGGTTTAAGTAGGATTGTCGACATCCCTGGTAAGGATGATCAGAACAAGTACGTAGCGACATTTATACCCATTCAGTCAATTCATAATGACGCCTCAGATCTTTAACTCACCATCATAGCCACAACACTTCGAAGAGTTGGTTCAAACGCATACTTGGTCCAACATTCCCACTGAATGCTGATGATATAGTAGTATTGTGCGTTTTCTGAAAGGTTATCTAGTCTTGTTCCATACTGACTTGCGATCTGTCGTCCAGTATGGTGGGCCCTTCGGGCGGCGGAAAGAGTTGGGTACGACCTTACTCTTCGTCCTATGGTCGGGCTTCAGTACCCTCGTAGTTCATAGCAGAAGTGACAAATAGTGGTCTCGTCAAGGTTGGCAAAACCCTTCGACCCTGCACGGCGAAAGTGGAGGCAATCAGATGCGAGCTCACCGAGGAAGCAAAGGCTGTTTTAGGGGCCTCGGGACAAAATAATATTGTATTTGTCGACACGCCATCCTTTCATACTGGCACTGGCGAAGATCAAGGAGCGGAGAAGAACATAACTCAATGGTTGAGCCATTCAAAGTAAGGCTGTCTTGACTTCTTGGACGTGACAACAACCAACAGGCTGTCTGTTCAGATCCAAGTCTACTCTTGTCGGGACCATATACGTGGATAGAGTTGAAAACAACCCTTCTTACGAATCCACTACCATTCAAGATTACCTGAATGGTTTCGCCTATACTTTTCCGCAGGATTTCTTCGCTCTCCCCTGCCGATTGCATGGCCTTCTCAGCTACGAGGGCGTGTTACGAGAAGACAAGATCAAATCCCGCATGGGGACATTCCAGGCGCAGCTCGATGCACTTCGCCCGAGCCCACTTCAAGGGGGCCGGAGGTTAAAATGGCATACTTCTTCCTATCCCTCACGCTTCCAACAGGGTGATCATGAAAGCGCTTGGCAGGCTGTAGTGGCACTTTTCTCCTCCCGGGCTTGATCGAAGTGACTGGCAGGGACCCAAGTATTACTAGGCTGTACTACCAGAACCGCCGGGTTCTTCCGAGGTCGTACTAGGTTTGGGCGCGTTTGCTGATTGACAGTGCCCTAACCCCTGCGTACTAGCTCGTTCCGTCTGAGTCTCTGCTGTGTCCCCACCGCCAAACTCGAGACCGATTTTCTCTATGACGATTACGACTGCAACAATCAGAACGTTGGGATGAAGGTGATCGAAGGTGATCGATATCACTCGGCATGTCTGGAGCTCGGAGGACTGTTGACCAACTCAAACAAGGTTCGCTAGCGCTCAGCGCTTACGCCCCACTGAACCCCGTCATCGCGGGAAACGCCTCTTTTATGTCACTAATGACTACCATCACATTGTCGTGTCAAATTGACTGCAAAAGAAAAACGTCATGTACAAGATCAATCGATCCTTTGTCAACAAAAATGAGAAAAATGCTCATGCTGAATTGCAACGACGACCGAACGAAAACCCAAGAAAGCGAAAGACGCGACGATGAGTAAAGGAGAGCGAGAAGATAGCAAAAAGAAGAAAATTGCAGTGCATGGGGAAAAAAAAAACGAAGATCATTCAAGGAAGAAAGAAAAAGAAAAGTCAGCAAAAGCGGTGTGTAAATGTGGGGCAGTGTACAATGGATTAGTACAGGCATCTAAGTAAAGAAAAAGGGGCCTAGTCTTGCACGTAAAATGTCGAATGATATCTTTGATGGATGATGGTGTGCTGTGCGGGCGGGGCGGTGTGGTATGTGTTGTGTGAATGCACGTGCAAGAGCGTCCGCTCAGTCTGGCCTTCTACCTTCCGAGGCGGTCGTGAGGGGTAGGGAGGCATGCAAATGCCCAGGCCCATCTATGATCAGCGAATGGGGTGGAGTGTGGGACGACAGATAGATAGTGGACTAGCAAGGGGGGAAAAGGGGGGTATCGCAGCAGACCCGAAATATCTAACATGGCGGTACGTTCTGGACCGCATGTTCATCAAATGCATCACGTTTCCTGACCAACCTTATCGCTCAGTCGACAGGCAATAAGAAACTCGCCAGCGCCCAACCCACATCCCCTGCATCGTACCCACCACCCTTGATTTTCGCTCGCACGAGGAGTAGACAGTCCTCCCCGTCATCGACATAGAGCGGTAGGTCGACGTGTGTCGAGGGATGTCCGTATTCGCGCAGGACGTCAAACGAGTCACCATATACGAGATGGAAGAACGGAAGGCCGCGGTATGAAACGCCGGTAGGTGGGAGGCAGGGGTGGATAGCTCGGGTAGTATACAGTGCACGAGTGGCGGCAAGGGTGGGCGATGGACGTGCCTGATGCAAAGGCGACGACGCGGAGCCGTTGGAGGTATGCGTTTGTGGATGGTGTGAAGGAGAGTACGGTGGCAGTGGTGCATCTGACGAGTGGTATGACGGCGCGAGGGACGATGGTGCACCCAGAGACTTGACGGAGGACGATCGTCGACGATGATGTGCAGGCCGGAACGTGTCGGTAAGCTTACTCTTGAGACTCGATCGTCGCTGAGTCCGTCCTCTGTACTCTGAATCTAGTTCCTCCGCATCGAATATATCAAGGGACAGTGGCGACGGCGGGTAGTGGTTCTCAAAGTCCACAAAGACCTGCGAGCATTGTGATGGCATCGTTTGCAGAGGCGAGACTGCGGGGTCGCTCTTCGTGCGTGGAGGTCCGTGACCATTCCCGTTCGTCTGCGAGAAGTTGGGCTTGAGACGAGGCACTGGTGGTTCCTCCTCTGTTCTGCTATTCCGACTGGACTTGCCGCTCGACTTGGCCGATTTTCCCGACCGGAGCGATTCATCAGACGGTCTCCGCAGTATCTGCGGGTTCGTCGAGGCACTTCCGCTCCGTCTACGGTTCGAAGGTATGGTGTCGGTCGATGACTGGGATTGGTGGTTCTGCCGCTTCGCGTGCGACGACGGCGTTGGTGGTCCTTGGGAGTTCGATGCATGTCCAGAGTCGAGCGTTGTTACACCCTGTAGCGCCGACGGCGGTGCAGTCGACCTCCTCGTCGGTCGATGATCCTTCCCATTGCTCTCCCGCGCACCCTCCTTCTCCTTCTCAATCCGCATAGCCATATCCCGCAACTCCTTCTCCCTGTCTGCCCACCACTTGTCCTTGTGCGTGACTCTCATCACCGAAAGTCGCTCCTCGACCTCGCCCCATCTTTCCCACCACACTCGCAGCGTCTCTTCCGCCCCACCACACCTCTCCCCATCCACCTTGAGCGCATCCCACAACTCAGCCCATCTCTCCCCAACAGAGGCGTAGAACACCGATTGTTGCTCTGCGATGATACGCACCGCCAACCCCGTCGCTCGGTTCATCGCTCGCAAAAGAATAGGCAATTCGGACGACAGCGCGGAGCGGAGGGCGAGGTAGGATTGGGACGCGGTGAGAAGGGTGGGTGCCGGACGACGAGATTTGGACGGCGAAAAGTGGGTGTGGAGGAGGGTGGCATGAAGTGGTTCGAGGGAGTGCATCGCATGAAGGAGTTTCGTCGGGGGATCCATCATCGCCTTCAGGTTGCAGAGAAGAGGGATAAAAGACTTTTGGAGCTCTTGTTCAAGGTCAGCGCAGAGGCTTGGGAGGCTAGCCAGCAACAGGGTGAACGCATCGTATGCTTCCGAACGCCCATCGGCATCCGGCTCGTCGACAGAATTGGACGCGTCTAATACAGACGGCGACGGGGTGAGCCCGAGAACGGCACCAAACGTAATGCCCCATTGCCATAACGTGACCAACGCATGGCGCATGCTGAGTCGCCACTCCTTCACGTCCTTGGCAAGCTTATCTAGGAAAGCCGCATGCTTTTGCAACTCGCCTTCTAATCGTGCCACTTCGACAGCTTCTGCGCTATCAGATGCGTTTTCTGCAATGTCCTTGGTCTTGGACCCGCGGAGAGACTTCATCCGGCTCAAGTGCGCAGAAGCGGCAGCTCCCACACCGACATTGACAGTCCCGTTGCCTTTCTTTGACTTGCCCGTTCCGTTAGCGGTGGGAATAGGTGCACCTCCGAGGACCTCGCGGACGACTTCCCAACGTCGACGGTCCTCGTTTACACTTCTAGCGACTTCCTCCATTCGTTCGCGCGCTTTTACGAGCGCGGCGCGGTCACCATGGGAGTCGGGAGTGGCGTCGATGATAGCGCCAAGGAGAAGCGAATACTTGAGAAGTCGTTGAACGGGCTTGATAAGAAGGGAAGGCAGATCCCAAGCATGCGTGAGGGAAGACGCGAGCGTTCTGGTGTGCGATAGGTAGGCCGAGAGCGCTGGAGATGGAGGGAGGGCATTGAGGTGGGCGAGTGCAGTTGGATGACGAGTGATGTATGTCTTATAAGGAGGTTCGAGGGCTGGAATCTAAGTACAGAACCAAACCAATTATGTGACCAGCGGAGCAGGCAAAGAACATGTAAACTCACGATCTCGAGGAATAACGCACCAACCCTATCTTCGCCACTGCCGCCGTCGAGTGCGCCACCGAGGGCTTCCTCCAAGCGGTCAACGAAATGATCTGAGAACATTGCTAGATTGCCGATGTTGCTAAATATAATGCGTACGTCGTCACGAGTCATCGGGGGACCAAGCTGTGAAGAAGCTGTAGAAGAGTCGGAAGCGGTGGAAACTGTTCGCGATGACGAGCTCGACCCCGAACTGGGCGAGAAGCGTGGCGGGCTAGGCGTTCCGTTGGTGTTGAAAGGAGCCGGTTGCCCTACGACGCGAACCACGTTAGAGGATCAGCGCAGGCCATCATAAAAAGGGGTGACTTACCTAGAGCGAGTGGCATATGTATGTCGCGGATCAATGCGAGATCCGATGTGTATGCACGTTCTGAAGAGAGCAACTCGCGCAGGGCATGGACTCTCTTTGTCATGACGGTCGGTTGATTGGGTGTGGTAGGGCCCGCTGGAGCGGGGCTTGTTGGAACGTCTAGGGTGAGGCTATCCGTGGAAGAAGGCTGGGATGGGTCCGGATCATAGTCTTCTTCTCCGATCTCGTCGCTGTAGTCGAGGACGAGGTCGTCTTCCTGGTGGGGTGGAAGAGGCAAGGCTTTGTCGTGGAGAGTCTCCGCCTCCAGGGTGGCAAGGAGGGCGGTGAGAGACCCACCGAAGCTCTCGCGGAGGGAGGGCATCAGGATTAGTTGAGCGCCGTCCTCGTCGACGTCGAGAGAAGCTGCGACGGGGTCGGCGACTGCGATATCAAAGGTGGTCGCTCGGGGTGTTGTTCCGACGAGGGCTGGAGGGGATGGCTGGTAATGAGGACGAGGACGGAGTGGTGAACGTGGAGGGATAGCTGGCGGAAGGATGCAAGTAGTAGTAGCAGACGTCCCGTCGGACCTAGTGTGAGCTTTACCGCCGTTGCTGATAGTGGTGCTATAACCTCCTCCTACTCCGTTCGACTTGAGATTCTGCAGTGACTGAGGGCGTTTGCAATTTCGAGGCGCACACACAATGCCCACGCGGCGACTCGACCGAGCCTCATGTTGATCTTCACGGACTCCAGCCGTCTCCGCTCCTCCTCCGCCCGGCCTCTTTTCTTGATTCTCCTTCTCGTTCCATTCCTTTGCTGCTGATTCGCCAGCGACCGGATTCTGGGTCTCACCACCCACACTGCCCGCCGAACCCTCGTTCGCGTCACCCGAAAACACGGCCTCTCGGTCCTTTTCATGACACGCCTCATCCACCCTTTGGCCACCCACGATCCTCATGGCAGACCCCAAATCTAAATCTCCGCGAATACCGATGCCTGGGCTCGATTCCGCTCTCTCTTGTTCCGTTCGTCCGTCGTCTCGTCGCACGCCTGGCATTTTCTCTGTCCTGATTGGACGAACAACACTTATCAGATACGATCAGACGAAATTCTTGACAACGAGATTTGGTTACGGTCGTAGAGCAATCTCCCAGCCACCTTTGTTCCAAAAGAACCCTTTGAATTTCGATCGAAGAACGATGGGTGGAACGTTTGCTCGTCTGAGGTGTACGTACGTTCCCGCCCTCTCCGATCAAGAATAAAGAGACACTGCAAATCCGCGCCTATTCCCGAAAAGTCGCAGAGTGTCCTAGGAGATGGACCACGTTGACACCTCGCACCTCGGTGGTTGTGCGTTCCGGTCTGATTGGATCCGGGAGTTACCGTCACGAGGCCGGAATAGAAGCCCTTCCCCAGTGTAATTCAGCCTGCACGGGTTCAGCTTAGCGTGAAGACTGAGGGGGTGGAGGCAGGTTTGCACAGTGGGTGGTGAGATATTGCTCAATATAGCCTGTTGGCAACGTACCTAAGTTTGAATTTGATGCCGTTGCCGTAGTACTTAATCTACGGGGAAAAATTTGCTGCACGATTGGGCTCTGCGATGCGCGACTAGCTGAATGATAAGACGGAACTGAAGTACGACGACGGAGATAAGTCATGGCAGGTTCCACGATGCAGGGTAGAAATCACCTTGAGTTCGAGCGTTGGCGAGGTGTACGCTGTGTTTCGTAACGGAATACTACCAAACTGGTCCTCTGCGTGGTTTCTTCCTTGTCTCGGCGTGTTGCGAGGACCCTGTTGTTGCAGTCTCGTATCGAAAACCCGGCTCGATATAGACAGATTACCGCACGTTGAGAGATTGCTGGAGGAGGGCTGTTGAAGCGAGCAATGAAGAGGAAGAGTGGAAAGAGGGAAAGCGCCAGATCCGTACGTACATAAGTACTCGAATCCGCGCGCGGTGAGAGACCGCCCAAAAATCCTTCTGACAAGTTTCACGGAACGAGTTAATAAAACGGGTTGCCGATATGAAAATCCGGAACCAAGCTCGTCATCAACCCACCATCGAGTCTGTATACCCTTTTTTTTTCTTTAATTTAAATCCAGTCCTCCTTTCGCCGTCAATGTGCCAGCGAAGCGGACGCGTGACTTTGGATGGGTACAGAGTCGCCCAAAGATAGGTACCTCCCCTTTTGCGTTGGCTAGTGCCATACCTTTTTTGCAGCGCGTGGCCAGCTCAGGTGATTCGCGAGACTACAGGGTATGCATTGACAACGAACGAGCATCACGCGCTGGACTTTTAGGGTGAATGGCCTCTCTTGGACGGCGTGACGTGTCCGAGGACCCGTGGGTGGCTTTTCTCCAAAACATCTCACTCACACGCGCAAATGAAACACGTCAATGCTTCAGTCATATGTGGCATATCAAAGGCGTTGATGCTCTTCATGTCGAGGCGCACGCGCGCACTCTCCGAAGCATGTAGGATATGCCCTGACGACGAGCTTGGAAAATCCGTCTCGAAAAGGGTGGATGTGCGGAATGCGACTCTCCATCCTCACTCGAAGCCATTCACGGAGCGATGCACCGATGGACGTTGGAGTGCTCAATTGAGTCAGTGGCGGGTCCTCGTTCAAAATGGGCGATTCGAATCCAAGTTGGAGTCACCGTGGTTACATTATGGCAAGCTGGTTCTCCTGAAGCAACCACTGGCACGACTCTTCGAAACCGAGAACCAACCACGGCAATCGGCATACGACATGCCGAAGAACCAAGGGGCTGTATACTGGAATGGAAATATTGTTCATGGATGTAGTCCAGGCGTAGAAGATGGACAGATGACCTAGAACAGGATGAGGGATCTCGAACTTGGCCAGAAACGCGACACTAGTTATGAATACTTCTAGTACTTCGTTGGCGAGACGTGCGTATCTTGTAGAAAGGGGCCCGAAGTGGAATTATGAGTCGGAAGGGTCCGTCAAAATATTAAACAATTAATGACATGGGCAGGTCAAGCCGAGCTCCTACCCAAAGCGAAGGATGAAATATAAAAAGACGAGGTCGTACCAGGGTTCGAACCTGGGTTTCGGGAAATCGGATTCTATCTTCAAAATCCCGAGTGATAACCACTACACTATACGACCGTTGGGTGCTGGTTGATTCGATAAAATATAGCGTCACCACACTTTGGGGCTATCGAGATAAACAAATTCTACCTTCACATCGAACTCACAGAAAACATTGGCCACTTGCTAAACCAGCGTTCCTGACTACGACTACTGTAACGTAGAGACGCAGTGCACTTTCAGTGATGCTTGGAAACGGCAGGAACAGTAAATGACAGATAGTTTGATCATCAATCAAAGACAGTCGAATTTTCGCGACGGATTGATGAGGTACATCTCCGGCACTGTGGCTTAACGGAGTTGAGTTGATTTGGCGGCCTCGAGGCTTGCCAGGTCTAACGAAGTTTGAAGCTCCGATATGTATCTCATTCCCTCCACCAAGACCGCCACCTATCATGTTTCTCCACCCCCTTTGGACGGCATTACGGTCTATTCAATGGGAGGATACGATCAGTTTCCATGCCAGACTATTCCGTTGCTTCTTGCTTGGCTTTCTTGACACCAACGGCGAACTCGCCTTCTTTTCACAAGGCTCAGTACGGATGTTGGTTGTCCTCGGCCAAAAGTTCGCCGGCGTGAGTCCCATGCACGACGCTGGTCATCTGCATGAGCATCTTTTCCAACGACCGTCCCCGCTGGGTCGCCACAGCGACGCGACAACACGGTGCCCGCCCAAGAGGAAATACGATTCAGAAGCTACACCGTTGCCCTCATTCGCAGTAAACTCGCCAATGGATAAAACAATGCCCGTCCCTCCTTTTATCTTCTCACAGCCTATCAATGTCACACGCGGTCTCTATGACGAACCTACTTCTCCCACAGTTGCTTTTGATTTGCCAGGTTCAGCATGGCATTTGGTTGTGCCCAGCGTCTGCTCATCTGTGATTTCTTCTAGGTTCTTCACGGGTTCTTGGAGGCTATGACGGTCCCACTGGTGTGGTCGGCTTTATCCTTTTGTGGCTGCTTACACTGGCGATTGTCGTTTCGCGTTGTTCAAGCACGGGATCTACCTCCACTCGAGCCACCTGCCGGTCCCCAAGGGTGGCTGTGGACTCGACGACCAGCTCTGGCGAACGAGTGATCCGACCCTTACCTCAGGACCATCCTCCAACAAACGAGGCGACCCAAAGAATAGTCACTGGTATACCCGAGGATGTCGACCATCGAGCGTCCATGCCTGGGGCCTGGCTTCACGAACGTCAGAATATGGTCGAAACACTCGAGGAATCCGTCCCCTACACGATACCGTGGATCCTATTTTACTTCTATGCTCAAATGGGAATGAAGGCATGGGCCCACTTTCCTGGTACTTCGATCTTTACAGCGCCGGACCCTTTGAATCGCAATTCAACCGATGTGGTTGTTGTCCGACGAGAATCCGAAGGTGGTTGTTCACCGGTGTGCCAGGGCCTAGGGTTGAACGAATCAGACCTCGATCCTGGCGTTTCGACACCAGCCGCGTTTAACGGGACCGAACAAGGTGCAGCCCAGGACCGTTTACTCACCGAGGCTGGTCTTTCTCTTCGCGGATCGATTACGGCAATGCACGACCGACGTTGTGAGCCATTAGCAATTGGTGATGTGGCCACTAAGGTTCCTGACTTTGCCTGGACCACAACGCTGCATGACCGTCTCTTGTGCCAAGAGGACACACCTTCCGAGGCTGACGAAAGTGCAAGCGGTACTGAAGACGAAGGGCTGTTTGATATCGGTACACGACGTACAGATATCTCAGGATTGGAAGGGAAAGACGAGTGTCGTGTCCTTGGTCGACATCAAGATGATGCTTTATCAGACACTGGTTGCCCGCCGCCGCTCAGGCGAGCGTGTAGTACCGGGTATCTGTGGAAGAAACGCGACATATTCGACGATGACGACGAGGGGCCTAGCGATGATTCGTACTGGACAGAGCAAGTCAATGCCCGACTGTCTGGCGAGCGGGTTTCCCGTCGGGCGACGTGTCGATATGGTTGGCCTGACGTTTCTTCCTGGCCCCGAGAGGGACGAGAGGACGAGACTGATAACTGGCGCACACGGAACCCACAGAAAACGAGTGGTGCAGTACAGAGTCACGCCAACAGCGACAACACCAAGCTTCGTCGGTACTCATCACCGCCTTTGAATGTCGATACTTCACTCTCTCATCCTGCAGGCAGGTACGTCTACATGTGATTCTCATCTCGCTAAAAGAGAAAACCGACGATGTGTTCTGATCCGATCAGCGCTAATGGACCGCAGGGGATATATATCGTGCCGCAAAAGCGTGGACGGACGGCGAGCGGCCGATGTTGGTCCCCAGTATCCAGTCCACGATCGTCCGACCGTCCTTCTGGCCTTGGCTTTTTCCCGTTTCGAGAGACGCCTCCGTTATTGACGCCCGAAGCTTGGAGACCAGGTTGTCTTTATATTCCCGATCCGCCGGTAGACGAGTCGGAACAAGCAGACGCGTGGTGGGATGGCCTGACGCCTATCTGCAGTTCTGGGGGTGCATCTGGGGGAGTGATTCAATACATGGCCGAGCAAGGACCCTCTTTTTCGAGAGATGCGGAAGATGCCCCCGTTTCATGGCGGGACAAGTACGAGAATGACCCTGCGTCGAGACGATTTACTTGTGTTCATCGACGAGCGACAACCGATGGATGACAGGTCTGATCTTCATCATCTTGACATGAGTCCTGTTGATTGTTAGTGGATGTATTCTCCTTTTGTATTGATTTGTACAAGGCAGGTTTTCGGAGAGTTGGAATGAGATCGTGGCTGTCTGTCACGGGTTATAGGTTTCTGATGATTATTGTCAACACTACAACAGGGTACCATCACCAGGGCTATATTGTCTGAAATAGATGAGCGTTATCAGCAGCTCTTCGTGACCGTGGTGATGGTGATCTATAATAGTGTGTTTGGTGAGAACATCAATTCAAGGAGGGACGTTTCACCGACTCTACGACGGTTCTTTATCCGGGTTTGATGCCTTTGAATCGATTGTCATCCTGGCCACCTGGCCATTCGCATCCTGAATCTCCACTTCGATCGCTTGCGAGGGATCTAGCGGCTCCTCTTCCTCTTCCACCTTTCCCTCGTTGAGCTTCATCACTTGCACGAACCAGCGTGCGCCATCATCCCATCCCGCTATTTCGGCTTCTCCAAGGGGCGATCTTCCGGCAGCATTTTTTATATCAATCATGTCGACCCCAGGGCCACCAGGGAAGCGAACGAAGGCCTTGACGACCTCTAGATGTTGATTGACAGCGGCCCAGTGCAGTGGTGTCGACCCGGCGTTATTTTTCTGGATCAACACGTTGGGGGAGACCAAAGGGAGCAGATAGGCGAGGACGTCTACGAGACATCTTGCCAGCGTTGATTGGTGAAAAGAC
>QFEM01005270.1:0-12995 GCA_003316205.1 Boletus bicolor
TGCGTGAGCCCACCACCTAGGATAGGCCCGATCGAAGGACCCAGGAGAGGTGCAGAGTAGTAAACCCCCATCATGGTCCCTCGTTGATGAGGTTCGTAAATGTCTGCGAGTGTCGCAGCACCAATAGCAATCACAGCGCTCGATCTAGGCGAATGAATTAGGAGAGGGAAAGAGCAGAGCGTGATCGGAAGAGCTTACCCAGCTCCCTGAACCACTCGCATGCCAATAACAAGACCTATAGTCTTCGAAATTGCCACGATGACCGAGCCCAAGGTAAACAACGTGATGGAAAGTAAGTAGACGAGCTGACAATATCAAATCAACGTAAGCATGACGAACGTAACATGAAAGTATTACATACTTTCCTCCCTTTGATTTCGCTGACCGCGCTCCATACGACAGGGCAGTTACCCTGGACCAGGATGAAAAGTGATAAGCTCAAGCTAATCTCCGAGGCGGTTGCGTGCAATTCCTGTTCGATCTGGGAGTTTGCGGCTAGTGTATTGTTCGTTAGGCCCTGATGCTCCTACGAGAGAAAGAGCTACCTACGATTCTGAATGTTGGCGCATAAACCTGCAATCATAGATGCCCCTGAGATGATGAGCAAGATCGCATTCTTCAATTGACTGATGTCAACCGCATTCACTCGTACGACCTGGATAAGAGACTGACCTTTCTAGTATTCGACCAAATTCGCGGATCATCCTCCACGAGTGCATGTTCGATGTCAAGCTTGATTACATCCTCGGGAGGCGTTGAACAGGTAGGTGTCGCGCTAGAGGATGCATGCTCGCCCGTGGGAGAAGCGTCGGCCAAGGTCATTGTTGTGCTCTGGCTGTCGGGAGCCTGGGTCATGATTCGTGGACGTCGTGGAATGGGAACAATTTTTGGGATCGGAGAGCTCGGAACGCCCAACTCTTAAAAGTCGTGCAATCCACACATTACAAACCGTCACCCGGCATCGCAAGCGAATCATGCCTCCTACGAGCACCGATGTAGGTTAGTTCGGCCGAGGACCGCCGGTCTAGCTCCCATCCAAGCTACTAATACTCTGGCCATCATTACAGGGAAAGCAGGCCTGGCACATCCTCGACCCGGTGCCAATGGGTGGGTGGCACCAGCAGCTAGATAAGTCGTGGTTGGTCAGATGCACAAGCGAAAAGTTGACCAACCATGGGAAATACCTCCTCCGGAGAGCCAGGCTCTGAGTCAACTGTATAAAAAACAAAGTTACGAGGTAAATTTAGACATTGAACATCCACGGATGAAATATCTTCCGAGACACGTTTTTCCCTACGCGATATACGTATATTACCTGCAGCTTGCTCACCGACGAACGTATTCCCAATCCAGTCCGTGACTCACTCTTGTTGGCCACGACCCCAGCACCAATTATTGTTATCAAGACCGAAGCTCGGACACGACGATGACCTTGAATGAGCGCTCACCTCGTGTGCTCAGAAAATGCGACGGATCGGCCCCGACGAACTGGTATTTTACGAAATTACCTTGTTGGATTCGAATCGAGATGGCGGCGAATCCGTGGAGAAATATTGTAGGCGAGGTCGGCCGACGCAGACTGGCTGAAATAAATCTTATGACTGTAGACCCAGTTAGCAGTCACCCGAACTGCATTCGGCAGAGCACGTACATAAATTATCAAGAGGCTGAGGCATGGTCAGATTCCTAGTTGAAGTGTTCCAACCTCGCAGGCTCGGAGTAACGCAGTGCAACTTCCCGCAACTTGACATAAAATCGGGGAATGCTGAGGACAAGACGCCTTCCACTTGTACGAGAATGAAAGTTTCCTCGACAAGCCAAGATGTCATTTCTTACCATCGGCATTTTCCGGGCGAGCATGTATTCAAAGGGCTCACGCTTGTGTTCTAATTTGCCTACACATAACTCAAGTGATCATACGTGATCTGGTGAGTATTACTTTCTAAAATGTCTGTATCCATATATTCTTTTGTATGGCTTCATAGTTCAACATATTTTATGTGGTTACAGTATGAGATGTGTGTGTGGTGTGATGTTGGCGCAAATGCCGGTGGATGACTGTAGATGGTAGTCATATGGGCCTCAAGGCTTCACCAGCACCCCTCGGTCACGATCCAGATTTTCGCTTCTCTGCATCGATACTGGCTTCGCGCCACTGCTTACCTTTGTAGAGTACAACCAGTATCATCAATTCAGCCAACAACATCAAGCCGGCCCACAAGGTATAGAGACCTCCGTCACCGATAGCATCCTGAATTACACATGAGCGTGAAACAAAGCGTCGGTGCAGCACAGAAATCCACCTGTAATGGGACCGCAATTTCTATAGCGACAAACGCGGATATACCGCGGAAAGAGCTGTTGGTAGCGACTGCGCTGGATGACCGACCAACGTTGGCATCAACGATGTATGCCAAAGTACTAGCATATATCCATCTAAACATTTACGAAGGGTCAGACGGGGACAAAGGATAACGTGGGCAAGACATACATCGAAAACAACCCGGACAAGAATAGCATAATACAGATCGCTGAGATATGCACGTGCTGTTGACAGACCCAGGCATACCCGATAACAGTAGGCGGGAACCACCACATGGTAAGCTTGGTGCTTTCTAGTCTCATCTATGATACAACCATTAACATAATTTCTAGATCATTAACAGATGCACCTCACTCACCTCTGGGTAGCTGACCCCGCCATTTGCAGCCTTAAGCTGAGCAAGTGTCCTGTCAGACCACCGGCCACCCAAGATGCTTCCTAGTATACTCCCTGGAGGCAAGAAAAATACCGGCTTGAGCGATATCAGTTGCTCAAGATATTGGTGTACCGACCGATTCCAAAGGAAAGTAACACCAACCCAGTCGTCATAGCATTATATTCATAATAGAGTGATAGCGTTCGTGCACAGGTGTATGTGATACTGAAACTAAATGCGAACAGGAGTCCTGCAAGGACAATAAGTCAATTGTCAAGCCTGATGCTGTAGCACCCACCAGAAGGTATCAGAATAGCGAGATTATTTCTGTGGCTTAGGATTCGTAGGTAGGGAGGGAATGGATTAACGTCCGTGATCGATAACTTAACTTCTTTGATAGCGAGTGCTGGGACGACCACAGGCTGCGCTTCCACGTCGCCTTTGGGTGTTTGCGCTCCGGAAGTCCCATCTTCCGATATCTTCTTTTCGCTGGCAGGTCGTTCTCCTCGCACGGTATCCTTTTCTTGCGCCAGCGTGCGTTCCTGTATCCGTCGCTTCAGGACGTTTTGGTATGTCAGGCTCCGTTCCTTCCTGAAAGTGTCCTTGAACAGGAACAAGAACGCTGAAAATATCACGCCTCCCAATACCACCATAAACCAGAAGACCGCACGCCAACTCAACCCCTGCGTGAGCCCACCACCTAGGATAGGCCCGATCGAAGGACCCAGGAGAGGTGCAGAGTAGTAAACCCCCATCATGGTCCCTCGTTGATGAGGTTCGCAAATGTCTGCAAGTGTTGCAGCGCCGATGGTCATCACAGCGCTCGCTCTAGGCGAATGAATTAGGTGATCGAAAGAGCAGAGCATGATCGAAAAAGCCTACCCAGCTGCCTGAACCACTCGCATGCCAATGACGAGACCTATAGTCTTCGAAATTGCCACGATGACCGAGCCCAAGGTAAACAACGTGATGGAAAGTAAGTAGACGAGCTGACAATATCATGTCAGCATACGCGCGACGAACGGAAGAGAAAGCGTTACATACTCTCCTCCCTTTGATCTCGCTGACCGCACTCCATACGAGAGGGCAGTTTCCCTGGACCAGGATGGAAAGTGACAAGCTCAAGCTAATCTCCGAGGCGGTTGCGTGCAATTCCTCTTCAATCTGGGAGTTTGCGGCTAGTGTATTGTTCGTTAGGCCTTGATGCTCCTGCGAGAGAAACAGCTACCTACGATTCTGAATGTTGCCACACAAACCTGTAATCATAGATGCCCCTGAGATAATAAACAAGATGGCATTCTTCAATTAATTGGTGTCAACCGCATTTACTCGTACGACCTGGATAAGAAACCGACCTTTCTAGTATTCGACCAAATTCGCGGATCATCCTCCACAAGTGCATGTTCGATATCAAGCTTGACTACATCTTCGGGAGGCGTTGAACAGGTAGGTGTCGCGCTAGAGGATGCATGCTCGTCCGTGGGAGCAGCGTCGGCCAGGGTCATCATCGTGCTCTGGCTGTCAAGCACCTGGGTCATGATTCGTGGACGTCGTGGAATGGGGACAATTATTGGGATCGGAGAGCTCGGAATGCCCAACTCTTAAAAGTCGTAATCCACACACGACAAACCGTCACCCGACCTCACAAGCGAATCATGCCTCCTATGAGCACCAATGGAGGTTAGTTCGGCCGAGGATCGCCGGTCTAGCTCCCATCCAAGCTACTGATACTGCGGCCATCACTACAGGAAAAGCAGGCCTGGCACATCCTCAACCCAGTGCCAACAGGTAGGTGGCATCAACAGCTAGATAGGTCGTAGTTGGTCAGATGTGCAAGTGACAATTCGACCAACCATGGGAAATACCTCCATCGGAGAGCCAGAGTCAAAAAAGTCACGAGGTAAATTTAGCCGGATGAAATATCTTCTGAGACACGTTTTTCCCTACGCGATATAAAAATTTATCTACCCGGGGAATGAGGCTACACCAAAGGTATGAAAGTTTCCTCGACAAGCCAATTGACTGGTTTATTAAAGGCAAGTTTAAGATTCAACGACGTCGCTTCTTGCCATCGGCATGTATCGTAGTAAGAATATAATCGAGTTGATGTGAACTGACTAGTTCTGCAACATGCCACTACATGTGTAAGCGACCTACTACATAATAATGCATTTAACAGAAAGCAATTGGAGACTACAAGTGAGGGAGACATATGCTATAAATTCATCAGGGTTCATTACATAAGTAAGGTATACAAATCACCTCCAGGCAGGAGACGAAATGGTGGTTCAACATCCCAGACCGACACCCTAGTTGTTTAGCCCAATGTACTTCTTTTCCTGTTGGGCTAGATTTGCACCAGATCCTGGGCCTCTATTGCAACATATGTGATCATTACCATCACATCACAAGATTCCAGGATTTCTTATAAGGGCTTATAGTACCTTGTCAAGATAACCAAGGTGTATATTAGGAATAATAGCAAGCTAATATGATATGCCCTTATATACAGTGGCTCAAAAAACTGTCCACATGTTTGGTCATTTTTCACTAAACACATTATTCCCCAATGACCCCTAACCCTTACCCTAACATATAGGTGTATGAAATAAAGCACTAACCCTTGGCTTTCTATCCATCAAGGTTTTAAGACATATGAATAAGAATTGATAAACTGGCAGCCATTTCAAAACAATGAATCATTTAGACAGTTTTTTGACTCTAAATTTATCTAGGTATCTAGTACTTGTAATGAACTATTGTGAATGACAATCACCACAAGGCTCGACTGCTCGCAGGCTACACAAGTCCTGGTGAACAAAGATATGAGGTATGGGAGAGTAGAGGAGAAGGGTAGTCCTTTCTGTCTGATGCAGGCCTACAATCAGGAACAAGTCCCGAAGGCAATGACCAGTAAAGCAAACAAACAAGTGGATTAGACTGGGGAATCCAGTCACAGAGTGCTAGCTTATATAGGTACAGATGCACACACAGACCAAGCT
The DNA here is from genome assembly GCA_003316205.1 of Boletus bicolor. Classification (NCBI taxonomy): domain Eukaryota; kingdom Fungi; phylum Basidiomycota; class Agaricomycetes; order Boletales; family Boletaceae; genus Boletus; species Boletus bicolor. The sequence goes on from QFEM01005270.1 coordinate 5,702, forward strand.
GTGCATGAGAGAAGCTACATACCATAAATAGACTGATGAAAGAAGTCAGGCACAAGAAAAGAAGAAGTGGAGATTAAAGGGGCTGTGTGGGAAGAGCGGAAATTAAAAGGTTATGGGTACCATGAGGTATGACGTTATAGGTTCTAGACCTAGTCATGTGCTGGTTCCCATAGTTACGTGCACAGACCACGTGACTAAAAAGAGAAAAGTTGAAGTCCGAAAAGTTTGAAAATATTCATATTATAACAGTACTTGGTATGAGCTCCTTTGGCCTTGATAACTGCTTCAATCCTTCTAGGCATACTTTCTATCCATTTCTGACACTGTTCCTCATCAATCTTTCCCCACTGCTTCACTACTCTTTCCCACAATCGATGAACACCTGTAGAAGCATTTTCATAACCTGAGAGGCATCTCTTGTGGTGATTCCAAGTATGTTCAATGGGATTAAGGTCTGGAGATTGTGCAGGCCAGTCCAGAAGCTTGATTCCTTGCTCTTCAAACCATCTTTGGGCTCTTTTAGAGGTATGCTTGGGATCATTATCTTGTTGAAAGATAATGTCATCTTCTGGAATTCCAGATTCCTCCATGCTTTGCAGTAACCTCTGCTCCAATATGGCCACATACTGTTCAGCATCCATTCTCTCCTCCACCTCACTCAAAATCCCCACTCCATTCCACCCTATGCAGCCCCATACTGTTATGACTTCTCTTTTCTTTCTTACATTTGCTTCGTCTCCTCAGTCTACTTGTACTACCAGCACCTGGACCACGTATCCTTCGTGTCCTCGCTTACCCATTGGACCTCTTTCCTTTTCCCCGCCTTCGGCTTCTCATCGCTATCACTCTATACCGAAGGTACTTTCCACTTGTCTCATGACTTCATTGATTATTCCACGATAGCCAGACACGTGTTTCACATGCTCCATGCACGTGTCCATGCTTCTCTTCTTTCTCTGATCCGATTTATTACGATACACAGGATACACGCTTCTCCCAATTCCATACGCATTATCCCTGGTTTATCCCGACCCCGTGTCATTCCGCACCTGGCCCGTGCACATATCTCCGGGTATATAAATCCCTCTTTTATGATACAGGTTCCTTAGCTTAGACCTCCTTCGAGTTACCACCTTGTACCTCGTTCTGCGCTAAAGCAATCTACGCCTTTCCTCTCCATCTTGTCTCTCTAAGTCTCTGGTCTACTTCTAAGTGACCGCTCCTAGTCATTCCTTCATATAAGGAACTCTTGTCAGCCTACGGGTACTTCACCCTAGTCGAACCCTTGTCCACCTACTAGGAAGACCCTTAGGCTACTACTGCGTCGTTGCCCCACTAGCAACTCCTTGTCTCCGTACTTGGGAAAACCCCAGAGTACACCACTTCGCCCCATACTTAGGAAACCCCTAGAGTACACCACTTTGTGCACTCCTTGGAATCCCCAGAGTGCTACTGCATCATCGCCTTCTAAGCGACATCCTTGTTCAGCGAAGGCCCCATTACGATAGCCTCCCGGCCGTTGTAACAAAAGGTCTAAGCTCTCTTATAAAGGCTAGCTTCATCTAAGCCTTCCACCATTCCACCTCATACCGACCCTCGCTGGGGAATTCCCTGTTCCCAACCTACCCCAGGAGAAACCTCTGAAGAAGAAGAACCTCGTACCGCCTTCCCAGGAAACTTCGACGATCAAGAACCTGACATTCAAGACAATTTAGATCAGCAGATTCTTACCGGAGATAGCGAGGCTAACCGGCATGCCCAGTCTCTTGCTTGACATCTGTAACAGTCTCTGACAGTTCCCATTCCCGTTTCCACCACTTCTAGCTCCTCTACCCAAAGAGGTCCTCGCTCACCCGTCCTCATCTCCCCTTCTTCTTCACCCGTCATGTCGTCCTGCCCCACTGAACTCCGTCTCGGAGCCCCTGAACCTTTCGATGGTTCCTACAAGCAGGCACTCCCCTGGCTTGCCAACGTTGTCTTCTACCTCACCGTCAACGACGCTGTTTATACCACTGAGGCAAAACACGTCGCCTTCGCCCTGTCTTATATGACTAAGGGAACCACTGCCACCTGGGCAGCCACTTATCGCCAAAGTTCTATTGATACTAATGGCAATATCACTATCGGAATGTGGAGCGCCTTTGCTACCGCGTTCAAGGCTGTGTTCGAACACCATGACATGGTCAACAATGCCATCGGCTGGTTATCTACCAAGCGCGTTCTCGTCAAGAACGGCGCTTACTCCCCACCCTTGTCCTCGTACGTCGCCAAGTTCAAAAACAAAGTCGCTGTTACGATGGCCGGGAGGCTATTGTAATGGGGCCTTCGCTGACAAGGATGTTGCTTAGTGGGCGACGATGCAGTAGCACTCTGGGGGTTCCAAGGAGCGCATGAAGGGATGTGCTCTAGGGTATTCCTAAGCACGGGAACGAGGTGGTGTACTCTGGGGTTTTCCCAAGTACGAGGACAAGGAGTCGTTGGTGAGACAACGACGCAGTAGTTGCCTGAGGGGATTCCTAGCAGGCGGACAAGGGTTCGACTAGGGTGGAGTACCCATAGGCCGACAAGGTTCCTTATAAGAAGGAATAACAAGGAGCGGTCACTTGGAAGTAGACCGGAGACTTAGAGAGACAAAGGTGGAAGGGAAAGGCGTAGATTGCCTTAGTGCAGGACAAGGTACAAGATGGTAGCTCGAAGGAGGTCTAAGCTAAGGAATTGTATTCGTAAAAGAGAGGGTTTATATACCCTTGGATACGCGCACGGGCCAGGTGCGGGATACCTCGGGATCGGGATAAACTGTGGGATAACGCGTATGGAATCGGGAGAAGCGCGTATCCTGTGTATCGTAACAATAAGGATCAGAGATAAGAAAAGGAGCAAGGACACGCATATGGAACATGTGAAGCGCGTGTCTGGCTATCGTGGGATAATCAACTGAGGCGTGAGACAAGTGGAAGGTACCTTCAGTATGGAACAGGAGGAAGCCAAAGGTGGAGAAAAGGAAAGAAGTCCAGTGGGCAAGCGAGTGCATGAAGGATGCATACACCAGGCGCTGGTAGTACAAGTAGACTGAGTAAACGTAGCAAGTGAAGAAAAGAGAGAAAAGAAATAGAGAGTTGTAACAGTCGCTACCGCTATGGTCACCGACCAAAACGTCCTCATTGGCTACTTCGCTGCCAGCCTTCCCCCCATCCTGATGAAGAAGATTATGTCCATGGAGAATGTGCCCTCGACCATCGACAAATGGTATGAAAAAGCAGTTCATTTCCAGACCCAATGGGAGCGTGCTGCTGAGATATCACGCCGCTATGTCCAACCCTCTACCCAGGGTCACCAATCCTTCACGCTGCAGAACTCCACCCCTACCAAAGACCCTAATGCCATGGATGTTGATGTCATCTGTGTCCCAAAGTTAACTCCCGAGGAACGAAAGTGATGTGTCGAGAAGAAGTTGTGTTTCCGTTGCCGTAAACCCGGCCACGCCTCCACTGCCTGCCCCACTTTCACAGGAAACAAACCCACCATCAAGGTGGTTCAAGAAGCCAAAGAAGATGTCCCACGTTTAGTTGAAATAGATGAAGATGATGAAGACGTTCCCGTAGTAAGGAAAGTGGGCTTTAAAGTGGATTTTTAAAAAGAGGAACTTCTTCGACGCAAGTCTCCCCTTCTTCTCCCATTTGTGCATCTGTACTTGTACGATCTTCGACTAAAGCAATGCAAATTCCTGTCCAAGTCATTGTACCAGATCACACTTTGAAAGCCGTCGACACCCGTGCCCTTGTTGACAGCAGTGCAGATATATCCTGCATCAACTGGGACTTCGTCCGAAAACACTGGCTTCCCACCAAGAAGCTCGATCACCCATTCCAAGCCTGCAATGCTGACGACTCCTATAACAAGAAAGGAGACATCCGATACTCCTGTAACCTATTCCTCAATATTGAAGGGATAGCACGCTGTGTCAACTTCATGGTCATGTCTCTAGGACGTGACAACATCCTCCTTGGACTTCCTTGGTTGAAAGAAACTAATCCTACAATCGACTGGGCTCAACGAACCCTCACGCTCTCCAAAATCCTTGACCAGTCCAAGGAGCTCTACACCACCCACACCGCGGATTATGACCACCACTCATCTAAATTCTGGAAACCACCCCCTCACACCCCTTGGCATGTCCACGTTGACTCTATTACCCACTCCCATCTGTTCAAATATAACAAATGGAAAGACCCCGACGCTATCTGTGAAAACGACCAGACCGTACGCGTCATGTTCTGAACCATCCAATTCGGATCCCGCTTTGCCCCTCTAGGTTCCCGCTACATCCGGAAGCTTACCCAAGCTATGGAACTCGCTATGGCTGCCGAGCAGGTCAAACCTAAACCCGTTCTACCCCCAGAATATGCCGAGTTCACCTCCGTCTTCTCCAAGGAAGCCACAGACCACGTACCTCCCTCGCGACCCTACGATCATGAAATCAATCTCAAAGATATCTTCACTCTGAAGATTGGAAAAGTATATCCCCTCGCTCCTGCCGAACGGGAGGCCACCGAAGCCTTCCTGAAGGAGAACCTTGACTGCGGAAAGATCCGCCCCTCAAAATCACCTCAAGCCTTGCCCTTCTTTTTCGTCAAGAAGAAGGACAGAGGACTCCGTCCATGCCAAGACTACCGCTACGTCAATGAACATACTGTTCGTGATGCCTACCCTCTACCCCTGATCTCTGATCTCGTCGATAAACTCCAGGATGCCAAGATCTTCACCAAATTCGATGTTCGGTGGGGATACAACAACGTCCGAATTAAAGACAGACATCAATGGAAGGCCGCCTTCGTCACTCACAAAGGGCTCTTCGAACCCATGGTTATGTTTTTTGGACTTTGTAATTCACCCGTGACCTTCCAGCGATTCATGAATGACTCCTTTAGGGATATGATCACTGAAGGATGGCTCGTCATCTACATGGACGACCTCCTCATCGCCTCCCCCGACGAGAAGACTCACGAGGAACGTACTAAACGTGTCCTCCAACATATGACCGAACTCAACCTGCACCTGAAACTCGAAAAGTGCAAGTTCACCGCTACCGAGGTTGAATACCTCGGAATGGTCGTCAAGCCTGGCCAGCTCGCCATGGACCCTGTCAAGCTTGATGGGATCACCTCATGGCCTACCCTGGCATCTGTTAAGGATGTCCGCTCCTTCCTCAGATTCGCCAACTTCTACCGGTGTTTCATTCCCAACTACTCCAATGTCGCTCGCCCCCTTATTGACCTCACTAAGAAGGTGACTTCGTTCACCTGGTCCTCTACATGCCAATCGGCATTCTCCGTCCTTAAGGGGCTCTTCCTCAAAAAACCCATCTTACAGATGTCAAATATTTCGGCCCCTTTCGCCATTGCCACAGATGTGTCTAAGCATGCCTCCGGTGGTATTCTTTTATAGACTGACGCCAACGGAGATTGGCACCCCTGTTCCTACATCTCCTCCTTGTTCTCTCCGGCAGAACGGAACTACGACATTTATGACCACAAACTCCTCGCAGTCATCCGCGGGCTTAAAGCCTGGCAGCACTACTTGTCCGGTTCTGCCTTCCCAATCCAGGTCTTCACGGATCACAAGAACCTCATGTATTTCCGACAACCCCAGACCCTGAATCGCCAACAGGCCCGGTGGCTCATCGACCTCACAGACTTTGATCTCAAGATGATCCACATTCCTGGATCTCTCCTTGCGGGTCCTGATGCCCTCTCCCATCGCCCAGATCTTCTCCTGAGGACTGACCTTGACAACGAAGGAGTCACCCTCCTACCTCCGTCTATCTTTGTCAACGCCATTGACTCCCCCCTCCACAGTCAGATCAAGGGATCTTCCCAGACCGACTCCCTTGTCCTACAGGCTCTTCAATCCATGAACGAAGAGATTCCCCCCACCTTCTGTTCTTGCCTTGCCAACTGGCAGATGGAAGCCGGCATCCTTACTTATCAGGGATGCGTCTATGTTCCCACCAATGACACCCTTTGTCGCTCTATTTTACAGCGTTGCCACGATCACGAGACTGCCAGACATCCCAGCTTCCTCAAAACCCGCCAGCTTGTTGCCGTGGAGTTTTGGTGGCCCGGTCTCGCCTCCTACGTCCACCGCTATGTCGAAGGCTGTGCCACATGCCAACAGTCAAAATCCAATACTCACCCCTCCGCCCTGCCCCTTGTTCCCATCGCCTCGTCCGCATCCCACCCATTCCAGCAGATCTCCTGCGATCTGATCACCAACCTGCTGGTCACGCCCGCTGGCATGGATTCCCTATTGGTCGTGGTCGACCATGGGCTTACTAAGGGGGTAATTCTCTGCCCCACAAAAAAATCCATCACTGCTGAAGGGGTTGCTGACCTCTTTTTCCACAAAGTGTTCCTCCACTTCGGTCTTTACGACAAGATCATCTCTGACTGTGGACCTCAATTTGCCAGTGCCTTCGCCCGGGAGCTTGGGCGACTCCTCAGGTATAACCTAGCCCTATCCACTGCGTATCACCCACAGACTGATGGCGAAATGGAACGTGTCAATCAGGAAGTTGAGACATATCTCTGCATCTACTGCAGATCCAACCCAGGGTCATGGGCTGATTCCATTTCCTACGCCGAATTCGCTCACAACCACCGACCCTACTCTGTCACTGGGAAATCCCCGTTCTTCTTGATGATGGGCTATGAACCCCATGTCCTACCTTCCGTCATTTCCGATTCCTCCCTTCCCACCATAGATTTCCGGCTCAAAGCCCTTACTGCTGCTCGCGACGAAGCCCTCGCCGCCCATGAACTCGCATGCCAAACTATGGCTGCTTGCACCCGTCGCTCCTTCAAACCCTTCGCTCTAGGAGATAAGGTATGGCTCAAAGCCCGTAACCTTAAATGATCAATCGCCAACCCGAAGTTCGCTGCAAAACGGGAAGTGTTATGACCCTATCGCGAACGACAAGAATCCACAAGGCTCGACGTATCTTGCAGGCTACACGTGTCCTGGCGATGAAAGAGATGAGGTGCGGGAGATAAAGAGGAGGAAGAGGTAGTCGCTTCTGGTTGATGCAGGCCTACAATGAGGAACAAGTCCCCAAGGCAATGACCAGTAAAGCAAACAACGAAGTGGATTAGACTGGGGATTCCAGTCGCAAGTGTCTACCTTATATATGTTACAGGCACGCGCACAGACCATGCTATGCGTGAGAGGAACTACCATAAATAGACTAAGTGGAGAAGCTAGGCACGGAAAAAGAAGTAACGGAGATTAAAAGGGCAGT
>QFEM01005299.1:0-14746 GCA_003316205.1 Boletus bicolor
GAAATGAACTGCCTTCTCATACCATTTGTCAATGGTCGAGGGCACATTCTCCATGGACATAATCTTCTTCATGAGGATGGGGGGAAGACTGGCAGCGAAGTAGCCAATAAGGACATTTTGGTTGGTGACCATGGCGGTAGCGACTTTGTTTTTGAACTCAGCGATGTATGAGGACAAGGGCAGGGAGTAAGCGCTGTTCTTGACAAGAACGCGCTTGGTAGATAGCCAGGCGATGGCATTGTTGACCATGTCGTGGTGTTCAAACGTGGTCTTGAACGTGGTAGCGAAAGCACTCCACATTCCGATGGTGACGTTGCCATTGGTATCGATAGTACCTTGGCGATAAATAGCTGCCTAGGTGGCAGCAGTTCCCTTAGTCATATAAGACAGGGCGAAGGCGACGCGTTTTGCCTCAGTGGTATAAACGGCATTGTTGACAGTGAGGTAGAAGATGACAGTGGTAAGCCAGGAAAGTGCCTGCTTGTAGGATCCATCAAAGGGTTCGGGAGCCCCAAGACAGAGTTCAGTGGGGTGGGACGACATGACGGGTGAAGAAGAAGTGGAGGGGGCGAGGACGGGTGAGCGGGGACCTCTTTGGGTAGAGGAGCTAGAAGCAGCGGATATCGGAATGGGAACTGTCAGTGAGGTTGACAGGTGACAAGCAAGGGATTGGGTGTGCCGGTTAGCTTTGCTATCTCCGGTAAGGATCTCCTGATCTAAATCTTTTCGAACGTCGGGTTCTTGATTGTCGAAGTTTCCAGGGAAAACGCTAGAGGGTTCTTCTTCTTCAGAGGTCTCTCCTGGGGTAGGTTGGGAACGGGGGATTCCCCAGCGAGGGTCGATACGAGGTGGAATGGTGGAAGGCTTAGACGAAGCTAGCCTTTACAGGAGAGCTTAGATCTTTTGTTACGACGGCCGGGAGGCTATCATAATGGGGCCTTTGCTGACAAGGATGTCGCTTAGGGGCGACGACGCAGTTAGCACTTGGGGTTTTCCTACAAGCACACAAAGAGGTGTACTCAAGGGGATTCCTTAGTATGGGACAAGGAGTCACGGGTGAGGCGACGACGCAGTAGTTGCCTGGGGGATTCCTACAGGCAGACAAGGGTTCAGCTGGAGTGGGAGCTTGTAGGTTGACAAGGAGGACAAGGGTTCGACTAGGGTAGATACCTGTAGGCCAACAAGGGTTCCTTTAAGAAGGAATAACAAGAGCGGTCACTTAGAAGTAGACTGGAGACTTAGAGAGACAAGGAGGAAAGGCATAGATTGCCTTAGTGCAGAGTGAGGTACAAGGTAACTCGAAGGAGGTCTAAGCTAAGGAATCTGACAAAATACCACTAACTCCGAGGGGAGATTCGGAACTCCGGAGTGCAGGAGCTCCGGAGTAGTAGTGGATATCCGTTATCGCTCCGGAGTTATGGACTATCAACTCTGGAGCATCACATTTCTTCCCTGTACGACATTACCACATTGCTTACTGATTTCTCTTGGTTCTCTTTCCCTGACACTTATTGAGATATGAGTGTGCCTCCACCACACACCATATAAACCCTTTACTTCATGCCCAAACACCTCAGTTGTTTTCGCCCGTCTTAGGCAACAGCTGAGGTGAGTTACTATTTACTTACTTACATTTACTTTGAGACTCATGTACCGTAGCTCCGGTCCGCTCCGGTCCTACTAGGTAATTCATTAGTTGTTTTCGCCCGTCTTAGGCAACAGCTGAGCTCTGGTCCACTCCGGTCCTACTAGCACTGGACTTGCTCTGCTGAACTCCGGACCTTCGGACCTCCGGAATTTGACAGAATCATATCGTAAAAGAAAGGGTTTATATACCCCTGGATACGCGCATGGGCCAGGTGCAGAATATCGCAGGATTGGGATAAACTGTGGGATAACGCGTATGGAGTCGGGAGAAGCACATATCCTGTGTATTGTGATAAACCGGATCAGAGAAAGAAGAGAATCATGGACACGTGCATGGAGCATGTGAAACACGTGTCCGACTATCGTGAGAAGAATCAATGAAGTCGTGAGACAATGGGAAGATACCTTTGGTATAGAGGTAAGGGAAGCTGAAGGCGGAGAAAAGGAAAGAAGTCCAATGGCTGGGTGAGGACACGTAGGATACGTGGTCCTGGTGCTGGTAATACAAGTAGTGAGAGTAAACGTAGCAAGTGAAGGAAAGAAAAGAGAAGTCGTACCACCCATGATGGAGTTCACCTTGGACAAGTGCTCTACAAGGTAGCTAAGTGTGCTGGTATATCACATAAGGTATGAGTTTAGTATTCATTCACAAAATACTAATGTATTTTACTAGATCAGCTATGTAACCTGTGACAATGCAAGTAACAACAAGACCATGATGGACAAATTTGGCCCACTCATTTCTGCTGAAACAAAACAGAAGTTCGATGCTCAAAGTCATTTGTTACAGTAAGCTGTCCTATTTTTAATGCAACCATTGTTGACGTTGACTGATTCAATTTATTATAGTTGTATGCCACATGTAATCAACCTCATCACCCAGGTGTTCTTGGGGACAGTGAGTGTCTCAAAACACTACAACCCTACCACATCCAAGGCAGATCTAGTTGCTACTGATGGTGGAGATGATCACAATGTGATTAGCATCATTCATGCCATTACTATCGAGGTAAGCACAACTGAATTCTGTTTTTCTATTTTGTACAATGTCTTGCAGGCATGGTCATCAGCAAAATGCAAGGAAATGTTCAAGGGCATCCAAATCCACACCCACCCACTGCATCTCTTGCTCAACATGAAGGTGTGGAGGTTGTCAACATTTGTCATGCTTCATCATGTACTGGACCTGAAAGAGGTAAGAAGTCTCCATTGCCTTGTTCGCATTGCTAATGAGTTATTGGAGGTGAATACATTCATAGTATGTCTTGGTGCACAGGAACACAATAGTGAGAAATGCCACAAAATCTATAAGCTACAGCTAAGTGATACTGAGTGGAATCACATCCATCAAACCCTGATGCTACTGGCAGTGTGTACTACATTATTTCCCCAGCAACAAAGACTTACTACAGACTTACTACTGTTTCCTAACTTCCTAAGTATGCTGAGAATCCTCAACATTCATTCTTGAGTAAACACATTCCCACTCTCCACACCACTTTGCCAGCACTTGAAGCACTCCACAGGGTGTGGTCCATATGCACAACCAGCAAGAAATACAGCAAGTTTAGTGATGCACTCAAGGCCAGACTCCAGAAACAATCAATGTACTATGACTGTGTATCAAGCTTGGATGCATATATCATTGCTATGAGTGAGTCCTCAGTTGTAATTTACTACTCATCTAACAAATGATTGCAGTACTTGACCCAAATTAAAAACTCAACTGCATTCATGCAAGTTGGGTGGAAGAACTTTACACTGATACCATATATCATGCTAGAGTTATTGTGTATTGTCTGACTCTATACACAGTTAAATAATTAGCTAACAAATGGAAGTATCAGGAATGTTACCACACCATGCATGAAAATGCCAAAGAGACACCTCAAGCTAGAAGTCAGACACACATCAGCATCACATGTCAAAACCTGAAAGTGCAAGCGCTTTTGAATGAGCTAATGGATGATGATGATGATGACAGTGATGGTGACTGTGTGACTACAAGTAAGAACCAGCAATCAGAAGATTCTGCAAGGCCATCATATCCCAAAAATCCCACAAGTCCAACTCTGTCATCTCTGATCCTCTTGTTCGCCAACTCCAGGCTACAATATCGCATCTCCAAGCCCCCGGAGTTTCTCTTCAACTCATATACCCTTTAACAAACCATTTCCAATACTCTTGTTACACTCCGTTTACCCTGTACCCTTTCATCCCCATCCTCCCTGACTTACTGTAGTTACCCATTTCCCCTCCATATATAAAGTCTTCCATCTAGACTTGTAACCTTAGTTTGAATATCATCTTAGACTCACTCCTCTTTCTCTGACCTTCTGTCTGAAAGTCTTGATGACTTCTCCGACCACCTCTGACTTGACTTCAGGTTATTGTCAACCTTTAGTCTCCCTCCAACCTACTCCAACCTCTTCATAAATCCGGGACAAGGACTCTGACAAGGGCACACCACATACAGTGAAGCCAACATCCTGATCCCCTCAAACTAACTCCAGAGTTCTGAAGTTCATACTGGAGTTGACCCAGTCTTAACAAAGGCTATGGTTGCATGGCTTCCATGAGTATCTCAACATGCCAGATGTTCTTGGCAGTCTTTCCATCATACAGTGGTAAAGCATCAACTCTGTATGATATCCAGTCTGGGAGTCACTTGCACATGACTTCCTTTTTATCATGTTGAGTTCTTATGTGCAGAGTGGTAGACAATGAGCAGTGAGGTCAAACAAGATCAGACAAGATAGTGGGGGACGAAAGTCAAGGAGACGATGTATTCCTCTAAGCTACACACTCAATAATATAGTAGTCTATTGAATTAGCTTGATAATCTATATAAGGTAGATGTCATTCAAATCCATCAAACATCATGTGAGGTGACAGTGTGTGACACTACAGCTTATCACTTGTTATCAGCAATGCCGATAATCTGCCAAGTACAGCAGAGCTAGAATTTGCTCATGGCTGAACGGCTGAGTGTGTCAGATTTCAAGTTGATCAGATAATTACTGTATTACTGTAAAGCATATTGTAGTACTGTTTGTCATAATATAAATTAGTGCAGTGGTATCCTGGTAGTCTTGAGACCAGCCATCAAAGTTTCAGGCATGATCTGATGGCCATGGAACTTCTTCACAGTCCAGGCTGCTTGAGCACCATTAAGGCCATCACTGTAGGTGGCCATAAAGTGCTGTGACCACAAGGAAAATCTGTGTGAATAAGACTCTGAGTTAGAGCAGAAAATACAAGGCCTGCAAATGGGGTCTATCATCGCATGGAAGTTAGTGGAATAGCACTGAGTGCAGAAATGACATTCCGCTCGAGGTCAGCTTCTTTAGATGAAGGGGGTTTGAGGTGATAGATTCATTTTGCATACCTCCAGCACATCTCAATGAAGTTGAGTTTGCAGTGAAATTTTGGCAAAAAGATCACATGAAACCCATGTCGTTTGCACTGAGCTTTCAAAAGGGATTCAACATTTAAGAAATCTGGCTCATTAAATAAGATCTGGCAGCAACAACAGTCCTTCTGGCCTGGCTTGCAGAAAAGGTGCGGCAGTCATGCCAAGTCTCTTTATTGACTGTAATGACACTGGGACTACTAATGGTAGTAATGGATGGTTCGAGTTCCTGTAGCAAGGATTAATGTTGGTGCATTGATGTAAACTTAAAGGACTTGGACTTGGACTCACCAGTACAGGCACCTGTCCGACTTGAAGGCTCCAGTGAGTCTGAGCATCCGAGTCAGCACCATGACCACTGAGCAGCTTTGCTTGTTTTGCTTTGCATGCTGTAGTAGTGCTACTGATCTGCATGTCATGGCAGTGCTTCCGCCTTCCTATATGGTCTGCCCACCAGTGAATGCTCGGCACTTGACACAGCACTTTGCTCGGCTACTACTGAACTACTGTCGGACTCAAAAGTAGTTTTTTTCTCCCTTGAGCCCTTTCAGGTTCTCTCACAAATTGAAAATCTTATTCTCAAGATCATTGCTTTAAATTTTACTCTATGGAAAATGTAGATTCGAGTGTTTCCAACATTTTCCATAGGCTACTTTTGTACTTCCAATACAGAATCAATTGATTTTGATTTCTCTCCTCTGTCACACCAATGTAACATTTCTGCACATGATGTTTGATGAATTTGAACGATGTCTACCTTAGCTGACTGTGCTTTTGTATTCAGCATACTTGGCCAATTGTGGCTTGTATATTCTGCTACACTATGACAACACTCCTCCTCAAGCCACAAATAGGCTGAGATGTTGAGTATGTCTTGTGTGTTTCTCACGAGATAATGCCTTAGTAAGCACATTGGCAGCCATATTGTCTGTAGGACAATATTTGAGTTCCACTTCACCGTCTTAGATCTTTTGTCTGAGATAATGGTCATGAATATTGAAATGCATTGACCTCCAGTGAAATTGCAAGTTTGTTGCAATTGCTATTGCAGGTTGGTTGTTGCCATGTAATATGGTTGGCTTACTTTGTTTGTAGCCTACCTCATTGAGTAGATTTCATAGTCAAGCTGATTGTTGTGTTGCATCAGCCATAGATCTATATTCCACTTCTGTGGTAGACAATGCAATAGTACTCTTTTGTTTGCACGAGCACCATGTGATTGTATCATTATTCAAGATAAAAGTATGGCCATTGATCAATTTATGATCACTATCACTGGTGAAACTCATGTCAGCATATCCATATATACAATTTTTATTTGTATCACCTTGTTTATAGGTGATGCTGAGGTCCTTAGTTCCTTTCAAATACCATAGTACTCTTTTAGCTGCCGTCTAGTGTATTAAATCTGGATTGGCATTGAACGAGCATAGTTTGTTAGTCACATATGCTATATCCAGGCACATGCCTATAGCAGCATACATTAGCAATACCATCAATGACACATAATTTCCATTTATGGAAACTTTGTCAGTAGTCTCCCAAGGTTTGAGTTTTACATTTGGGTTGAGCAGGATGGTTATTGTATTGGCATTTTCCATTCTGTAGGATTCTAGTATTGTAATGACTCTATTGCGAACAACTGAGAAACCACAAGGCTCGACGAGCTCACAGGCTACACAGGTCCTGGCGAACGAAAACTAATGAGGTGCGGGAGAGAAGAGGAGGAAGGTAGTTGCTTCCGGTTGATGCAGGCCTACAATCAGAAACAAGTCCCGAAGGCAATGACCAGTAAAGCAAACAACAAGTGGATTAGACTGGGGATTCCAGTTGCAAGTGTCTACCTTATATATGTTACAGGCACGCGCACAGACCATGCTGTGCATGGGAGGAACTACCATAAATAGACTAATATGAGAAGCAAGGCACGGAAGAATAGAAGACAGAGATTAAAGGGGCTGTGTGAGAAGAGCGGAAATTAAAAGGGCATGGGTACCATGAGGTATGACGTCATAGGTTCTAGGCCTGGTCATGTGCTGGTTCCCACAGTCATGTGCACAGATCATGTGACTGGAAAAGAGAAAAGATGAAGTCCGAAAATGTTTGAAAATGTTCATATTATAACAAGTATAGCCTCAATATATCTTGTCTGTTTGATGGTGAGAATTCCATTCTCTCTATCACAATCAATTTCTATACCAATGAGTTTACTTGACTCTCTGAGATCAGTTATCTTGAATAAATTACCTAATTTGACCTTGATCTTATTCATTTGCATCTTCGTTTTTGTGAAGAGCAGTAGGTCGTCAACCCAAATGGTGATAATTTCAATACCATTTGTGTGTCATATGTATATACACACATGGGTCACTCTCTAGATGGTGGAAACCATTTGCTTGTAAGTTAGTATTCATTTTGTGATTCCATTCTTGCCTGGACTGCTTAAGTCCATATATCATTTTTATTAAGCAACATAAGTGAGACATTCTGTCATGGTACCCATCAGGTTGATTCATGTATATTTGCTCTTTTAGGTCACCATATAGGTAAGCTCCCTTAGCATCCATTTGTTGGATTTCCCAATCCTCTTGGATGGCTATTGCTAAAATCACTCAAATGGTCTCAAGTTGGACAATGGAGGCAAATGTTTCATTGTAGTCCATTCCTGGGACTTGACTGAAGCCTCTAGCTACCAGTCTCACGTTGTACTTTAGTAGCTCACCCTCTTTATTGTATTTTTGCACAAATACCCATTTATTGCTAATGGGTTTTCTATCTTTGGGTGCATCTTCAAGTTCCCATGTAGCCATTTGTTTCAGCGTGTCCAGCTCGGTTTGAATGGCCTTTTTCCATTCAGGCCAATTTGGTGAGTCCATCGCCTCTTTGAGCATTTTGGAATCCTTATCTCCCATATTGCTCTTGGCAAAGGCAGCATATACCTGTTTAGCTGACGACATTTCAGATTCTTCCAAGTTCTCTTCTGGATTGTGCAATAGGTCTGGTAGCTCGTCATCAACCTTTTCAATTTTAGTCTTGTATTTCTTTGTAGTAGAAACCTCATCCATAGATGTATTTATTCTCTTGTTGGATGGGCCAGCATCAGAAGTTAGTTTGTGACTATCATTAGTATTCTCTTGTTGTTCCCCCTCAAACCAGCAGTCTGGTATAGCAGGCTCAGTCAGCAGGAATCAATAGTTACATGAAACTTTGACATTGCATGTTTTCAGATCAAAATATCTGATGGCCTTTGGTCCATCATCATATCCAACAAAAATTTGTTTTGTACTCCGTGGCTGGAGTTTAGTCCAATGAGTCTCCTCAAGGATTCAGACTGGTACACCACATTCCTGTATATGTGAAATATCTGGTCATTGACCTGTCCACTTTTCATAAGGTGTAGCATCACTGATTACTTTAGTATAGGCTCAATTGTGAATGTAGCATGTGTGAGTTATCACTTCAGGCCACAATTCGTTGGATAAATTACATGTGTTACAAACTAAGCCTAGACTGAAGGAAGACTGAAGGGGGAAAGGCATGGAAGAAACAAAGAAAAGAGAAGAGAGAGAGCTTGTAATGAAAGAAGGTAGCTGTTGTAAACAACAGCAGCCTGAGGAACCTCTTGCCTAGTTCATACTGGGGCTTGACTGACCCAGCAATGGGAGTGACCAAAGAACAAAGCAGAAAGATAGAGGGAGTTCAGACTAGGGATGTCTAACTGGGAGGTAGTCTGCAGAGTAGATCCCAAAGATGCCTAGAATTGAACTAGCGATTCCAACCATCTAAGGGCTGTATATATAGGAATCTACTAGTACATGGGAAATAGAAGTACAGGGTCCATGTGTAGGGCGTAGGATATGACATCATGTGGGAATGAGAGATAAGGAGAAGGATGTCATGGAAATAAACAGATATGAAAGGATAAAGGGGTAAACAGAGATTAAAGAAGGAAGTGGAGATGAATACCACATGTGATGTGTGAGGTATGACATGAGAGATAATGAATAAGAGATAGGAAGTCCAGACTGAAGTCTAGACTGATAACATCATGGTTTGCAGCAAAAGGAAAGGTGAGATAAAATCAGGTGAGAGATTATGTGGGGGGAAGAGCAGAAGTCATGTGATCTTGAAGGTAGGAGTCACCTGATAAAAGAGTGTAAGGTGTCATGTGATCGTGGGAGAAGTCATGTGATGCAGAAAAATAAGGGAAAAAGGAGGAAGTTATAACAACATGCAAAAAGCATGGCACATCCTAGTTCAACAACTGTGCAATTATATTGCTCTGCAATCTTATTCTGCTCAGGTGTGTAGGGTGTGGTGGTCTGTATCTCAATTCCCTTATTGAGACACCATGTGATTGTAACAGTCTCAACTCAATGGACTTAGTATATTTTCTCTTTTCCTCTTATCTTATCTTATTGCAAGGGGATCCATCTCTAAACTCACACTATCTTTACCTTAGGAATTCCCCATTGCTTTATCATCTTTTCTCATGGATCTATGATCCTCCTATCACCATCACAGCCTTCCTTTAATCTCTGTGCTGTGCTGGCTATTATTAGCCTTCCATTGTGATGCCTCATGCATCACCTCATGTTTATGCTTCTCTTCCATTATGCCCCATCCCCATGCTTCCATTTTACACAGCCCTTATGGCTATACAGTCTCTTATGGTAACCCTATGCCCTATGTACCAAATATGTACAAACATCCATGTAGTATATTAAGACTGCAACTAGCAGCCAGAGAACTCCAATTCAGTTCTCTTGGTCTTTCCCCTAAAGATCCTTGAGTGCAAACTCCTAGTCCTATTCTCATCTCTCCAAGTGGTTTATACCTTCTAATGCAACCTAAGAAGCTTAGGCTTTAGGGTTGTTTTAGTGATTAGATCATAATTCATGTATTTGTGTCCATTGTCAACTCGTATGGTCTTTGGCAAGTGATCACCTTGCTGTTCAACCCATGTAAGGTAGTGTTTTACCTTATCTGAAGCTCCACTTTTGTGGGTTAGATACATTAGTTTAGTTTGTCAAGTAGCCTCATTGACAAATGATATATAATATCTATGTCCTTTCAGTCCTGGTATGGGAGCTGGGCCCCACAAATCAGAGTGTGTTACTTTATCCGGTTTGACTTCCCACCAGCTTGCCTGTTTAGGAACTGGCTTGCATATATGTTTTGCTTTCATATAGCCATTGTAGTCAAATTCCTGCATACTATTTTGTACAGTAAACCCATAGACTAGGTTTTCACAGTGTAGATTTTGTAGTCCAGTGATAGTGATATGTCCTAGGTGACGGTGCCACTCTGCCCAAGTATAAGATTTTAATTTAATTGCTATATTGGCACTTTCTTCTGCATATTGTGTGACAATGTTGAGATAATATAAATTTTTATGTAATTCACCATATGTGATGTTCTTTCTGTCTTTATCACATATAGTGATTTTTCCATTGGCACAAGTCATACTACCTCCTATAGCATTTATATGACTGAGTGAAAGCAAGTTATCACATGCTTCAGGTACATATGTATAGTGTGTTGAGTAGCCAAAGTCTGACATTATGACAACTGGCTCAGCTATATAGTGTTACTGTGCCTTTACCATAAATAGTAATTGGCTGATTACCTAGTCCCTTAAAGACTTTCTTTGGAAATTCAGAATAATCTGAGAATGCATCACATTCGGTGCATATGTGTAATATCGCACCTGAGTCTGCAATCCAGGAATAAGCAGAAAAGTTGGCCCCCTCAGCCTCACTGTTATCCTCAACTACATTTACATGTGCAGTGAAGGCCTTATCTAAGCTCTCTGTATCACTGTCCAAATCTTCTGTTATGAGATTGGCATGCTCTTTTCCTTTTGAGTCAGATTTCTTATTGTCTTGACCATTACCCTTGAAAATCCTCCCTTTTCCTTTATTAAGGGGGTTTCTCCAGCACTCTTCATCTTTATGCCCAAGCTTGTCACATATGCCACATTGGGGTTTGCCTTTATATTGGCAAGCAGATGTGGCATGATTAGTGCGTCCACAGATACCACAAGGTCGGCATTTATCCAAATTGGATTTAGCCTACGACTTAGCTGAGTAGGCGTAGTCATTCTCTTCTTCTTTCTCCTTTCATCTCTTATCCTCCTTTATAAGGAGTGAGATGAGTTGGTACTCTGTCATCATCTGAGCATGAGCATTTCTTGATGTCTCTCCTTGGTACCCTAGGTACAAAGTGGTGAAGCCTTCCTAGCTGTGTGGGAGAGAGCTGACAAGTATGGACTTGAAGTCCTCAGCCTCAATTAGGTAACCACTTAACACCAAGCAATCACATAAGCATTTCATATCATAAAGATGGGTGGTTATGTCACAATCCTTTTTGGCTTGCATGCTGTAAAGTGCATGCCGAGTGGAGAGGATGGACTGTTGACTGCTGGGTTCATGGATAGTATGGAAAGCCTTCCACATCTGAGCTGCAGTCTTGCACTCAGTGATGAACACGACCTGCTCATCTTTAATGGAGGTGGTGATAAGTGCCTTAGTGAGGTTATTCTTCTTCATCCATTTAGCCACACTGTCAGGGTCCTGTGGCTGTGGAGTAATCCTGGTCACAACCTCATATGTGTCCTTCATTTTGAGGACTGCTGAAATACAGGCCTTCCAAGCGACCCAGTTACCCTCTCTCAACTTCTCAATTTTTGGAGTTGAGGAGTTTCCTGACTCAGTGACATGGGTAGGAATACCTGCAGGTAAATTAGGCAGCACAGGTGTGGAGCTCAATCCACTAGCCACCAGTACAGATGGTGTCTTTTTTGTAGGCAAATGCAATAGAACTAAATAGTGTTTCCCAGACTTATGCTTTACCTACCCATGGATGTTACGCTATTAGCTAGAGATAGTTACAGTACATGATCTCTAAATAGAACTGCTAAGTCCACAGAAGAACAAGTGTCATGTGTGGAAATAAAGACCACTTCTTTAGAGAAGTGGTCAACTACAACACAAATTGCCATAAAAGAACATGACTCAGGTAAACTCATAATGAAATTGACTGAGAGATCTTCCCATGGATGCTTTGTAGTGGGAAGAGGAATAAGTTTTCCTGCCGGTGCTTTTTGCTTACCATTCATGAGGGCGCACACTTGGCAGCTATCTACATAAAGTTCAACGTCTTTGGTGACACCAGGCCATGAGAAGTATTGAGTGAGAGTGTGAATGGTCTTGGCATGACCACCATGACCCGCAATAGGGGAATCATGACATAAAGAGAGAAGATGAGTACATAAGGAAAGAGGAATGAAAATTTTGTTTTTGTTATTTTTGAAAATGTTCATGGAAGAATCCAAAAGGAAGTCATTCACTGAGTCCACCCCCATGGAGGCAGACTCAGATTCCAACTCTGAATAAAAGTCCAAAGAAAGAGTGACAGAATTAATAAAAATAGAAGGTGGCAAGACCATGATATTGGTGTTATAATCCTGCACAGCCTCCCCATGGTCTGGGTGACAAGAGAGTGCATCGGCCCGACCATTAGAAGAACCAGGTTTATAGACAAAAACATAATTAAATTCCTGAAGAACCACATGCCAGCAGGCTTGCCAACCACTAAGGGTCTACGGCTTCTTCCAATACTCCAAGTTCTTGTGATCATTCCAAATTTCAAACTGTTCATGTCCAATAAATAATGGCACCACTCTTCCAGTGCCCAAATCACTGCAAGCAATTCTTTGTTGTAAATAGGATAATTGCACTCTGCGCTATCAAAAGAGTGAGAAATGAAGGAGATTGGCCTCCAGTTACTGTCATTGCATAAAGTAGAGAGCACAGCTCCCATAGTGATATCCAATGTGTCTGTTATGAACTAAGCCTAGACCAAGGGAAGACTGAAGGGGGAAAGGCAAAGGAGTAACGAAGGAAGAGAAAGAGGAAGAGACTCGCTGAGAAAAGAGGTGGTGGCCCAAGGGAACCTCTTGCTTAGTCCGTACCAGGATTTGACAACCTGACGATGGGAGAATACTCTGACAGATGTAAATAATGGAAGTGAGGTGAGTTGACACCAGTGGAGTCAAACCAGGGAGGTGGTCCACAGAGCAGGTCCCAAAGATGACTCGAATCGAACTAGCGATCCTAGTATCCAAGGGCCGTATATATAGGATTTACTAGTACATGGGAATAGAAGTACAGGGTAAGGGGTGAACAGAGATTAAAGAGAAGGTAGCAGAGGTGAATACCGCGTGTGATGGGTGAGGTATGATGTTAGTGATAAGAGATAAGGGTCTAGAAGGATGACGTCATGGTTTATGGAGATAAGGAGAGGGGTGAGAAGATCAGGTGAGTATCATGTGACAGGGAAGAGCAGAAGGTCACATGATAGAGAGGCTAGGATCACCTGATGAAGGAGTGTGAGTGATCACATGATCATGGAAGAAGTCACGTGATGCGAAAAGTTAGGGGAAAAGAGAGGAAGTTATAACAATGTCCGTTTCAACTCTAACATCCTGATCCTGATTAGGGTATGCAAGAAGAGGAGCTGTGGTAAACTTCTTCTTCAAGGCTTTGAATGCCATTTGCTGGCTGGGACCCCATGTGAATGGAACATCTTTTTTGGTAAGATTGTTCAAGGGGCATGCAACCTTGGCAAAGCCTGAAATGAAACACCTATAATAATTACAGAGTCCAAGGAAACCTTGGAGCTGTTTTAACCTTGTGGGAATGGGCCAATCCATAACTCCAGCAGCTTTTTTCTCTTGCATTTCCACCCCCTTTTTAGATACAACCATGCCCAAAAAGTCAACTTGATCTTTCAAGAAGAAGCACTTGAAGGGTTTTACATAGAGATCATTTTCACGTAAGCAATGTAAGACCTCCTTAATGACCTCCTCATGCTCCTCCTTTGTCTTCTTTGATGTAAATATCATACAGTCGTCAATATAAATAATTACTACAGCATACATGTCATTAAAGATATTGCTCATCATTTGTTGAAACGTAGGGGGTGAGTTGGTCATCCCGAAATACATTACCATAGGTTCA
Organism: Boletus bicolor; assembly: GCA_003316205.1. Lineage (NCBI taxonomy): Eukaryota > Fungi > Basidiomycota > Agaricomycetes > Boletales > Boletaceae > Boletus > Boletus bicolor. Next base: position 14,083 of record QFEM01005299.1, read on the forward strand.
TATGCTCCAATGGGCATAATGAAGGTGCCTTTCCATTCATCGCCTTCCTTGATCTGAATATTGTTATAGCCCCAACGAAGATCTAGAGCTGTAAACATATTGGCATTCTTGAGCCGATCAATTAGTTGTGGAATTAAGGGAAGGAGATAAGAATTTTTAATGGTTTCTTCATTTAAATAACAACAGTCCATTACCATATGCTTTTTACCATCCTTTTTTGGAATAAAGAAGACCTGTGAGGTTTGTGGAGATTTGGAGGGCTTGATATGACCCTTCTTGAGTTCCTTGTCAATGAACGTGCAAACTTTGTCCATTTTAACATCTGATAGGGGAATTACTTGGCCCTTCTTCAGAATGAAGTCTGGCTTGAGATCTATAGCATGATCCCAAGGCTTTCAAATAGGCATACGTTCAGATTCTTTTTCCAAAAATACATCCAAGAACTCATGGTAGGTCTCCAATACCTGTTCTTTTAGTCCATCTTCTATAGTACATAAGACAGCGGGAGAGGAACCATAAATTGGGGGTCTGAGCCCCATAATTTTACAGTACTGGGTGCAATGAGGGAATGAAATAGTTTGGAGGGTCCAGTTGATGACAGGGTTGTGGCAGTAAAGCCAATCATACCCAATAATCATATGATTGTAATGATACCGCGAACGAT
>QFEM01005302.1:0-10051 GCA_003316205.1 Boletus bicolor
GATTCCTTAGTACGAGATACAAGGAGTCACTGGGAAGGTGACAACGCAGGGGTGCTCAAGGGGATTCCTTAGCATGGGGACAAGGAGTCGCTGGTGAGGCGATGATGCAGTGGTTCGACTAGGGTTGTATCCATAGGCCGACAAGGTTCCTTTATGAAGGAAGTACAAGAGCGGTCACTTAATAGTAGACCGGAGACTTAGGACAATGAGTAAAGGAAGAAAGGTGTGGATTGCCTTAGTGCAGATCGAGATATAAGGGTAAATTGAAGGAGGTCTAAGCTAAGGAATCGTATCGTAAAAGAGAGGGTTTATATACCCTTGGATATGCGCACAGGCCAGGTGCAGAATACCTTGGGATCGGAATAAACCGTGGGATAATGCATATGGAGTCGGGAGAAGTGCGTATCCTGTGTATCGTAGTAAACCGGATCAGAGAAAGAAGAGAAGCTAGGACACGTGCATAGAGCATGCGAAACACGTGTCTGACTATCGTGGGAACAATCAACAAAGGCATGAGACAAGTGGAAGATACCTCCGGTATGGAATAGGTGGAAGCCGGAGGCGGAGAAAAGGAAAGAAGTCCAAGGGATGGGCGAGGGCACGAAGGATGCGTATGCCAGGTGCTGGTAGTACAAGGAGACTGAGTAACCGTAGCAAATGTAGAAAAGAGAGGAAAGAGACAGAGAGTCGTAACAGAAGGAATAACAAGGAGCGGTCACTTAATAGTAGACCGGAGACTTAGGATGAAGGATAAAGGCGTGGATTGCCTTAGCGCAGAGCGAGATACAAGGTAACTCGAAGGAGGTCTAAGCTAAGGGAATCATATCATAAAAGGGAGGGTTTATATACCCCTGGATACGCGCACGGGCCAAGTGCAGAATATTGCGGGATCGGGATAAACCATGGGATAACACGTATGGAATCGGGAGAAGCGTGTATCCTGTGTATTGTGATAAACTGGATCAGAGAAAGAAGAGAAGTATGAACACGTGCATGAAGCATGCGAAACATGTGTCCGACTATCGTGAGATAAATCAACGAGGAGCGATAAGTGGAAGATACCTCCGGTATGGAAGAGGAGGAAGCCAGAGGCGGAGAAAAGGGAAGAAGTCCATAGGGTGAGCGAGTGCACGAAGGATACGTACACCAGGTGCTGGTAGTACAAGTAGGCTGAGTAAACGTAGCAAATGTAGGAAAGAAAGAAAAGAAATAGAGAGTCATAACAGGAGCACTGCCATATGCAGGGGTTGATTGGCTGACTGATTGACCTATCAACCTATCTTGAAAGTCTGACGGTAAATGTGATGTGTATTAGCACTCAAATTTACACTCCACTTGTGTTTTCTGAGGCCACAAGTGGTGTGCCAGGTGGCAACCCCTTGGGTGATCATTTCCACATCTGGAAATCCACCCCTTGCCAAGCTTTGGCCTGCCTATGGTGAGCCATCCCCTGCACATGACCAATCTGCCCATAATTGTGGTAATAGTCACATGACTAGGTCCAGACCCATGACATCACACCTCATGATTACCACACCCCTTTAATTTCCACTCTTCTCACATTAGCCTTTTAATTCCTGTTATCTCTTTCCCATTGTCACTTTACATTAGTCTATTTATGGTAAATCCCCTCATACATAGCATGGTTTGTGCATGTGCATGTATAGTATATAAGGTAGCAGAGATGTTTGTAGAGATTTAGATGGCCTGATATAACCCTTTTTCATTTGATCATCTATGAAAGTGGATGAAACAACCCTAAAGTGTAAGCCTCTTAGGTTGCACTAGAAGGTATAAACCACTAAGGAGATGGTGAAGAGAGGGATGAGTTTGCACTCAAGGATCTTTAGGGGAAAGACCAAGAGAACTGAACTGGAGTTTTCTGGCCACTAGTTGCAGTCTTTATATACTACATGGATGTTTGTACATATTTGGTACATAGGGCATAGGGTTACCATAAGAGACCATACAGCCATGAGGGCTGTGTAGAATGGAAGCATGGACATGAGGCATAATGGAAGAGAAGTGTGAACATGTGGTGATGCATGAGGCATCATAATGGAAGGTTAATAATAGCCAGCACAGCATGGAGATTAAAGGAAGGCTGTGATGGTGATAAGAGGATCGTAGATCCGTGAGAAAAGATGATAAGGCAATGGGGAATCCCTAAGATAAAGATAAGTGTGAGTTTTAGAGATGGATCCCCTTGCAATAAGATAAGATAAGATGAAAAGAGAAAATATACTAAGTCCGTTGAGTTGAGACTGTTACACTACCCCCCTTCTAGGGATTGACTTCCAGGCAATCAAAAGGTAGCGACCTTTCTAAGGTAAAGTTCTCATAAGGTTTAAATAGAGTGATGAAAGTGGAATGAGTCATGCACAGATGACGTGGAGCGGATGGGTGTAACTGGTGGAAATCTGTGATGGCCTTCTTTGCACCCTGTAGGTTTCCAATTGGTTCCCATGTGCGGTCCATCTCATCATAGCCCTGCCAGTGGACGAGATATTCCAACTTTCTACGCTTCAAGCAAGAATCTACAATGTACTCCACTTCATATTCTTCCTCTCAGTCTTCGGTGACGTTTACCGGACTGGGTTGAACTGCTGACTGACCAGGCAGTCTTTCTTTATACAGTTTAACTTGAGAAACATTGACGACATCGTGGATGCACATTGATTTCGGTAATCTTAATTTAACTGCGTTAGGACCTGCTAAAGCGATGACTTCATATGGTCCAATCCAGCGTTCTGTTAGCTTCTTAGAAGCATGGGTTAGCTGGAGGTTGGTTGTGGCAAGCCACACTTTATCCCCGATGGAGTACTGTGGTGACTCCGAGTGGTGTTTATCTGCTTGCTCTTTCATTTGAGCTTGAGCTTTTAATAAGTTATTTTTAGTTTCTTTGAGTGTCTTCTGCATCTTAGCAGAAAAATCTTCGGCAGCTGGTGCCTTAGATTCACGTTGTTCAAAGCCCATTCTTGGCTGATAGGAACGTGTAACTTCGAAGGGTGTTTTTTTTGAAGACATCAACATCTTTGAGTTATACGAGAATTGAGTGATGGGAAGCCAGTCTACCCATTTGTGTTGTTTCTTGTTACAATACTTATGGAGATATTGCTGGATATCTTGGTTCATATGCTCTGTCTGTCTGTCTGTTTGTGAATGATGGGAGGTGGATAATTTAGAAGTAATTCCCAGGCGATGACAAATGTCCTGCATGACCTGGGATGCGAACTGCGGGCTGTGATCTGATACAATCAAAGTCGGGAGGCCGTGGTTCTTCCAAACGTGATGGAGGTATAGCTTTGCCGTATTGAGTGCCGTTGAAGTCTTATGGCATGGAATAAGCTCTATCTCCTTTGAGAATTGGTCGACAACCACTAGGATTGAGTTGAAACCATTAGATAGTGGCAGATCTGTAGTAAAATCTGCTGATACATGTGCCCATGGAGTGTCTGGCATGTCCAATGGCTGAAGGAGGCCACTTGGCGCTTTATTTGTTCCCTTCATTTGTGCACACCTGTTGCAATGAGCAACATATTCTTTTAGATATCCGGTCATAGAGTTCCACCAATAAGTGCAACTTAGCAACTCATAGGTTTTGTCATAGCCGGCATGGCCTGCTATAGGTGAATCATGATGTGCCTTGACTATCTTTAGTTGCAGCGTGTCGTATTCTGGCACATAAATGCACCCGTCTTTTCGTATTAAGCCATCCTCATCTTGAGAAGCACCCATGCTTAGTAACTTCTCCATGTGACTCTCTTTGAGTAGATGTGTAGCTTCTTTTATGGTTTTAGTGAATTGATCCCCATCGTCCCAGATTGCAACCGGTATGGTTCATATCTGATCCAGGGAAATAAGTACTTGTCCCTTGTTGTCAGCATCTGTACTGATCATGTGATCCTCTCTTCTAGAAAGAGCATCTGCTTTTATATTGGTAGCACCAGGCTTGTGAACAAAGAGATAATTTAATCAGCAGAGCCACATGGCCCAGCACACTTGGTGTCAATTCAGATCTTGTGCTTTCATAAAATATTGAAGATTGGTGTGGTCGTTCCAAATTTCAAATTGGAACTTTGCCCCTTCTAAATAGTGCCTCCATATCTCCATAGTGCGAATAATGCTCAGCATTTCTCTATCGGCTATAGGATAATTCTATTCTTGTGGAGACATACTGTGGGAGTGGAAGGCAACAGGGTGCCACTTATCTTCCTTGAGAATAGATAATACTGCTCCTGTGGCATAATCCGAAGCATCTGTTTCTAGCTGGAACTGACAATCATTGTCCGGAAATGCAAGGATTGGAGTGGTGGTGAATGCTTTCTTAAGCATGTCAAATGCTTTTTGCTGTGACTCCTTCCATTCAAAGGGTTGATCCTTCTTTAGGAGGTCATTGAGCGGACGAGCAAATTGTGTGTAATCTTTTATGAAGCAGCGATAGAAGTTAGCCAACCCTAGGAAGCTCCTGACTCCCTTGACTGTCTTGGGTTCTGGCCAATCTAAGATTGCCTTTACTTTACTTGTATCTATTTTTATTCCGTCATTGCCAACTGTTATGCCAAGGAATTCAACCTCAGTCTTACTGAATTTGCATTTTTCTGGTTTGACAAAGAGACCATGTTCTTTGAGACATCTGAGGACTTCTAGCATGATCTTGTTGTGGGCCTCTTGGTTATTGGTTTTGGTGAAGATCATAAGATCGTCAATATATACAATGCATATGTCATCCATGTCCAAAAATATTTCATTCATCATGAATTGGAAGGTTCCTGGACTGTTGCACAACCTGAAGTACATGACTAAGGGTTCAAATGCTCCCTTGTAGCAGATGAAAGCAGCTTTCCATTCGTCACCTTCCTTGATCCAAATGTTATTGTAACCCCATCTGAGGTCCATTTTAGTGAATAACTTAGCTCCTTTCAGCTTGTCAACAAGCTGGGAAATGAGTGGGAGAGGGTAATTATTTTTGATCGTGTGCTCATTGAGGTATCAGTAATCCTGTACCATCCTCTTCTTTCCATCCTTCTTTGGAACAAAGAACACTGGCAATGTTTGTGAAGACTTGGATGGCCTGATATAGCCCTTTTTCATTTGATTGTCTCTGAAAGCGGAAACCTCTTCTTATTCCTTTAGTGATAGGGGAATCAGTCGTCCCTTCTTAGGAGTGAAGCTTTCCTTCACATCAATAGCATGATCCCAAGGCTTTTGTATTGGCATCCTTTCTGACTTCTTTTTACTGAAAACGTTTGCGTATTTATGGTATTGTTGAGAAACCAAATCAATGGTCATCTGCTTGACTTTCATCTGTATATCTGCTGCGTGAATTCCTGAGCTTCCAAAGCCATGTTCACGGTGGATTGTTTCATCTAGTTTTTCCACTTCTTTGATATCTGGATTTGCTATCTTTTCCATAATAAGCTGTGCAATTCTATCACCCTCTTTCACTTCAAAGTCGGTGTCTGAAAGATTGAATAGGAGTACTCCTAGAGGTCCTCAGTAATCAGTATTGATGACCCCTGCTCCAACATCAATCATGTTTTTGGCTGCTAAACCGCTGTATGGCGCTATTCTTCCATAAGTGCCATAAAGTAATGCAATGGAGATTGCTGTGTTAAATAAGGCCTTTCCTTGTGCAGGAATGACTTTTCCTTCTGCGCTATACAAATCGAAGCTGGTGGCATATGTCGAACCTCATGTAGGCAATTTGGTGTTTTCTGCGAGTTTCTTTACATAAAGAACATAATGGGCTTCAAGCTCTTTGATGGTAGTGTGGATCTGGTATTGAAGATCTTCTTCTTCCTTTTCTAATAGGCAAAGATAGATGGGCTTAGCCTGAAGGGCATGACAGTGGCATGGACATCTCGTAAGCCTAACTGTGCCCTTGACCCAATCTATTTCGGGGTTGTGGCGTTTAAGCCATGAATAACCCAAGATGATCTGGTTCTTTCCAAGATCCGTGACTTCTGCAGAAACACATTCTTTGTGTTCCTGATAGTTAATGACTAATTCAGCAGCATGGGTAATATTACCGGCCGAATTCTTGGTTCTGTCTACATTGAAGACAGGTATAGGATTTCGTAACTGCAAGAGAGGTAATCTAGCCTTCTCCACAAAGGTTCTATCTATGAATGTAATGTTAGCACCACTATTAAGAAGTGCCTTGACCTTTGTTGCATCTTTCTTTCTTGAAAATGGAGCCACTTCAACATCCATCAGAATTTCTTTTTCAAGTTTGAGCATTCTCACACATATGGTATCTGGGACTTCTTTTTTGTTAGTATAAGAGGAATTAAGCACTGATTTAATGTCTTGGCTGAGCTGACTAGTGGAACCCTCTGACAGCAAAGAATAGTGAATAGAAGTAGGTGTGGATTCTTGATTGGAGATCTCATCCACCATAAGGGAATCAAACCTATTTCCAGAACCCTTAGACTGCCCAGATGTCCTCGGGTTTAGGCTTTACCCAATCAGCGATTTTCAGCTTCTTCCACATCTCAGAAGTAAGCACAAGCTTCATCAAAGTTCATGCCCCTTATTAATGCCATGGGGTCTCGGCCTTTACCTTTTCCAATTGTTGTACCTGATCCTGATCTTGTGGATTGGTTACTTTTGTGGTTGCTTTTATCCTTATCCCAAGAGGTTGCTCCTTCATCATTGGAGTTGCAATCTTCATCTGACTCTTCTGTAAAGCGGACCTTTCGTCCTTTGCCTTTGCCTTTACCTTTCTTGCAGGTGTTCTTATGTCTTCCACCAAGCCATTTGCATGATGGGCATTGTACTTTTGTCTTCTTGCAGTCCTTAACCATATGGTCAGAACTGCCACAGTTGTAGTATCCGGTGGCTACTGCTGACACATCCATAGCATTGGGATCTTTCTTCCCATAACTTCTGCTTCAACACTGGAATGCACTGTGGATAAAGTCCAGTGACTCTTTCTGATTTCACTTAGATAGGCGGGTACTGTTGTCTTACGATCCCCATTTCAGAAGATCTGTGAAATTATAGAGCCTCTGGTATTCTTTTCCAGAAGTTCAATTGCATGTGACTTGTTGATATGAGCCATTTGATGTTTTGACTCCCATGCAATGATGAAGTCATCTGTAGGCATGTTTCCTTGTACTACTTGTTGTAACTGGCTTCTTGCCCAGTCTTGTTGGTTTGTGGTCCTAAAGAGGGACTCAATTTCAGTAACCATTGTTGCCCAAGTGTAATTTGGGTTTAGAAGGCGGACTTGTGTGAAGGTTCCTGCCTTTGTTCCTTTTAACTGAGAGAGTACTGCTCCAACTGCTGCTGCAGACCCCAGTGGGATAGTACTTGCATTTAATATTAACCAGTACTTCATCTTAGCCCACCATTCTTCGAATTTTGCTTTACTCTCATTATGCATTCTGGGATCTGCAAATACTTCCACTTTAGATCGTGATCCTCCTGCAGCTCCTGCTCCTCCTAATGCTCCTGCGGCTTGCATGGCATTGTTGGCTAATTCTGCCTCGGCTCTTGCCCTTCATACCTCGACATCAAGTGCAGCTACTTGATTTTCTTTAATGCTTGAATCATTCAGCAATGCCAAGGCTGCATGGTACAAGGCATTGAGCCTGTCAGATACTGAGGACTGTCCAGTGAAGATGTTTGTAAGATTGTTGACATGGTTTACAGACATAACTGCTAAGTATATCGAGATTGTTACGACTTTCTATTTCCTTCTTTTCTTTCCTACACTTGCTATGATTACTCAGTCTACTTGTACTACCAGCGCCTGGTGTACGTATCTTTTGTGCACTCGCTCACCCCATGGACTTCTTCCCTTTTCTCCGCCTCTGGCTTCCTCCTATTCCATACCGGAGGTATCTTCCACTTGTCTCTCACCTTTGTTGATTCTTCTCACGATAGCCGGACACATGTTTCACATGCTCCATGCACGTGTCCTTGATTCCCTTCTTTCTCTGATCTGATTTATCACGATACACAGGATACGTGCTTCTCCTGGTTCCATATGCGTTATCCCACGGTTTATTCCGATCCCGAGGTATCCTGCACCTGGCCCGTGTGTGTATCCAGGGGTATATAAACCCTTTCCTTTACGCTACGATTCCTTAGCTTAGACCTCCTTCGAGTTACCTTGTATCTCGTCCTGCACTAAGGCAATCCACACCTTTACCCTTCATTCTAAGTCTCCGGTTTACTATTAAGTAACCGCTCCTTGTTCTTCCTTCATTAAGGAATCCTTGTCGGCCTATGGGTACAACCCTAGTCGAACCTCTGCGTTGTCACCTCACCCACGACTCCTTCATCTCCGTACTAAGGAATCCCCTTGAGTACTCCCTTGTGTGCTATAGGAAAACCCTAAGTGCTAACTGCGTTGTCACCCCTAAGTGACAGCCTTGTCTAGCGAAGGCCTCATTACGATAGCCTCCCGGCCGTCGTAACAGAGATGGCTTATGTAGAGAGATTTGTGGACGTAAGACCTTTGTTGTATAGTGTTCGTCAGGGAAGGGTTCTCCTCCATTCAACCTGCAAATAAACTTGATGTTCCTCAGCTTCTTTATAGTCCTTCCAGGTTGACTGTCATCAATGCACTTTCTTTTGTGCTGCTCAGCCTTAACCCTGATTGGTTCTTCTACGGGTTGTTCTTCATTGGGTTCTACTATTAAATCCCCACATTCTTCTTTGATCTGGATAGGCACCAGGCCGTCTAGGCAATCGTTCCGATCCTGGATGAAGTTCACTGGTTTGTGGTCATTGGGATCTACTGAACCCTCTCTCAAAGTCGAAACCTGGGATACTTCTCTGGACCCGGTGTAGAGCTCTGGGCCTGCTAATCTGAGGGCAAGGGCAATGTTTCAACTGGCGAAATAAACTTTGTACTGCCTCGCTAACTTGACTAAAGAGAAGTCCGACTCAAGATCCTTTAGAAATCTTGTTGCTGGTGATGATGGACTAGTGCTTCTCACGCTATGAGATGCTGAGGATTCTGAACTCAGTGAATGCCCAACCTGTACATCTTCCAACTTAATGGTACAGTTAGGAGTCAACGCGATAGACAAATGAGAGCTGGGTGGCACTGTGTGTGACTACTTCTTTAGTCATGTGAGGCGCCCCGTAACATAATGATGCACTTGTGGTAGGTGGCAATGAGCCTAACAGATAGTATGGTAGTGCAAGGTAAGAAGATGTAGTTCAATTCTAATGAAACAACCCTAAAGCGTAGCTTCCTAGGTTGCACTAGAAGGTATAAACCACTTAGAGAGGGGATGGGAGAATGAGTTTGCACTCAAGGATCTTTAGGGGAAAGACCAAGAGAACTGAACTGGATTTCTCTGGCCGCTAGTTGCAGTCTTTATATACTACACAAGTGTTTGTACATATTTGGTACATAGGGCATAGGGTTACCATAAGAGACTGTACAGCCATAAGGGCTGTGTAGAATGGAAGCATAGACATGAGGCATAATGGAAGAGAAGCATGAACATGTGGTGATGCATGAGGCATCACAATGGAAGGTTAATAATAGCCAGCACAGCACAGAGATTAAATGAAGGCTGTGATGGTGATAAGAGGATTGTAGATCTGTGAAAAAAGATGATAAGGCAATGGGGAATCCCTAAGATAAAGATAAGTGTGAGTTTAGAGATGGATCCTCTTGCAATAAAATAAGATAAGATGAAAAGAGAAAATATACTAAGTCCATTGAGTTGAGACTGTTACAACAATGTTGTTATTCAGCAGAGAGTTCTCGCTTGAGACTGTCATACATTGTAGGCGCGATGGCCAGTGGAAAGCATACCAGTTCAAAGCTTTCTTGGACTCAGGAGCTTCTCACACCTTTATCGATCATGATTATGTTCACCATCATGGCATTCCTTTTTACACTTTGGAAAATCCCATAAAAATACATAACGCAGATGGCTCTGAAGGGGCCATTGGACAGATTAGGCACGTGGTCACTTTGATTGTGGAAATTGCTGGACATTTCGAAACAATAGACACTTATGTTTCTAAAATTGGAACCCATCGTATGATTATTGGGTATGATTGGCTTTGCTGCCAC
>QFEM01005323.1:0-12784 GCA_003316205.1 Boletus bicolor
CGACTGTAGGACTTACCTCCTTAGCGGTGGCTGTGCTTATAATACTTCTGTCGACTGATTTTTTGGAGCCAATCAGCACGCGAGGGAGGTAAATAAGTTTCGAGTTTCTGTCGAACAACTTTCATCATGGCCTCCCTCCGCCGTTATTCCTCTTCCGTGCCCAGTCCCTCCTCCCCCTCCTCCCCTCTCGTTCACATCCCCATTCCCTCTTTCTTCACTCCTGCCTCGAACACGGTAACTTGGCTCTACACCACTCTCGCCATCGTCGCCGCCCTCCTTGTCCTTGAGCAATCCGTCTACAGGTACAAGAAAAAGCATCTCCCCGGCGCCACATGGACCATTCCACTCATCGGAAAATTCGCCGATTCCATGAAGCCCACCATGGAAGGCTACATGGCCCAATGGAACTCTGGTGCTCTTAGTGCCGTGAGCGTCTTCAACATGTGAGTTGCGTCCTTGCCATGTGCATCGAATAATTGTTGACGCGACTTTACATCTAGTTTTATCGTCATGGCGTCGTCGAACGACTACGCGCGCAAGATACTAAACTCCCCAACTCATGCTGAGCCCTGTCTTGTCCACTCCGCAAAGACAATCCTCATGCCCGATAACTGGTTCGTACATGTCGTTCACTTGCACGCGAATGGGTGCTATAACACTCTTTCCCAGGGTCTTCCTTACTGGTAAAAGCCACGTGGAGTACCGAAGGGTCTTGAATACGCTTTTCACTCGTAAGGCTCTTAGGTACGCGTCCCCGGCCCGAGCTCCCGCGTTCACTTTCTCATCGTTTCGAAGCATCTACATCTCCATTCAGGACGCCATCGCCCGCAAACATTTGAACCAATGGCTCGCAGACGCCGCCAAGGATCCCTCACACAAGTCGATCATGAAGACAGCACGTGAACTCAATATGCACACATCGCTTCGTGTCTTCTGCGGTAATCATATTCCCGAGCAAGGCGCTGCCGAGATCACTCAGAAGTACTGGGATATCACCCGCGCCCTTGAACTCGTCAACTTCCCCTTTGCTTTCCCTGGAACTAAAGTTTACAAAGCCATTCAAGCTCGCAAAGTCGCATTCAAATGGTTAGAGATGGCTGCCGCCAAATCCAAGATCGCCGTTGCAGAGGGTGCCGAACCAGAGTGCATGCTTGAGGAGTGGGTCAAGGAAATGCAGGCTCCTGGTTATAAGGGTCGCAAAGATTTCAGTGATCGCGAGATGGCCATGGTTGTCTTCTCGTTCTTGTTTGCCTCTCAAGATGCTATGAGCAGTGGCTTGATCTACGGCTTCCAGCATCTTGCCGACCATCCCGAGCTCTTGGCCAAGATTCGCGAGGAACAGTACCGCATTCGGGGCAATGATGTCGACAAGCCTATGACCTTGGAAATGTTGGACGAGATGCCCTACTTGAAGGCCTTTGTCAAGGAAAGCATGCGCGTCAAGCCTCCCGTCACTATGGTGATCTCATTTATTACGTTTCTGTGGGCATGTTGACGATTTTGTTGCAAGGTTCCTTACAGGACTACGAAGCCGTTCCCCATTACTTCTGATTATACGGTCCCTATCAGTAGTATGGTGATCCCGTCCTTCTACAACTCCTTGCACGACCCCGAAGTGTACCCCGACCATGACAGTTTGATCCCCAACCGGTGGCTCGACCCCAATAATTCTGCCAACACCAACCCTCAAAATTACCTCGTGTTTGGCAGTGGTCCTCACAAATGTATTGGTATCGAGTACGCGCAGTTGAACATTGGACTCGTACTTGCCACCGCCAGCGTGCTCACCAACTGGGAGCACCGATTGACGCCCGAGAGTGATAAAGTCCAGTAGGTCTCGTATCTAGCGTGGTGATCTACGTGTACTCAATAGACGCGTGTGAACAGGATCATTGCAACACTCTTCCCCAAGGACGGATGCTTGCTCAAATTCACACCCCGTCCAAAACCGTGACACGTCGTTCGGTCCCATGATCACTCCGACTCTTGTTCTCAACTTTATACCTTTAATTAAGCATCTCATTAATCTGCATGGAATTTAGAGGCAACACTGTCGGGAATGGTGTTGAGAAGGATGCCTGAGTTCTTGGAATTGCTTTTGAAGGTAAAGCATTGGTTGTTGAATCAAGATCATCTCCGATATCGATGCCTTTCGTCGTGCTCGGTGTTTGCGATAGAAGTGTTATCTAGTCCGATCGTGATTTTTCGAAAGTACATGCCTAGGGGTCTACTGGTGCTCCATGCCCGGGTTGGCACATGGTTCATCGGCGGGATAAGGATTAGTCTGGTGACTAGATAGACTAGATAAGGACGTGGAGGACTTGGACATGCGCAGGGGCGACTCCTCAGTACGACGTACGCAAAGGACGAACACACTCACGGACTACCCATTGGCCGATCCACTGCGCACTAGACATTCTCACTAATTTTTGGCAAACGTACGGGACTGCAGTATCACTGGAATTTACCCATTGCAACACCCACCAGAGATATAGAGGCACCACAGGCCGCTCAGCCTGATTTCAAACTTACTGATCATGGACTGTTGAAACGGGTTGATGTACAACCGATATCTGATCATACAATTGGGCCGTAGTACGTACGTTAGGCGGCCATCGCTTTAGTCCGTGGCGAGGTTTGCCACGGATGCTGGCCCGTCTTTGGTTGTGTGGCAAGGTTGAGTGACAGTTGTACATAGTCAAGAAATTACATCGTCGGGACCCGCGAAATCCTAATTAAGTGAGTACAATTCATCTTATATACATACACCACGTTCCTCGTTCGGAGAGCGCGCACGAGGAAGAGGCGACTAAATGCAGCGTTCTGCCGCGCGCGTTCTGTAAAAACCATATCATCGTAAGCGTAACAATCAGGAAACACCTCTTCGTCCATGCGTCAATTCAGCACTTCGAACAGCTGACACCTGCGAAAGTGTTCCGAGACGGCCTGATCGATCTCCTGGTTGGGTGCAGATCGGACGATCATGCCACCACAGACGTAGCAAAAGTGGGTGTTGCACCCGGGCGATATGCACTGTCAGAAACAAGGGAATATTAGTATTAATGTCGGATGATGGACAGGGAAACGTAGACCACAGAGAAATAGCAGTACGCACCGTCATGTGATTACATCCGGTTTCCTTTTGAATTGGCGTCGTGCAATCTGGACATTGGTTCGTGAGTCCCGCGCCTACACTCTGAAGAGGGGGAATATCACATACTCGGACAATGTTTCCACCCCTTTTCTTTCATCAAATGGTCCAGCTCAGATGACCCGTCGCACGAATGTTTCGGGCCTTTGGCGACGATCGCCTGCTCGCACTTTTTGCACCATAAGTGGTGACAGTCTATCTGAGGACACATGATATCGATCGCGCCCAAGTAGTCTTCGCGATCCACAAAGGCAGGACGTTGGCACCTGATGGAAGTGTGTCATTTCTCTCACACAGATGGAAAGGGTATGAGCGGCATACTTGCGACAATGGACTTGGACGGTGAATTCAGCCAGCTCCATCTCGGTCAAGATCTGAGACTGCTCTTCGCTGATGCCAAGTTGTTCAATCAGGAGTCTCGAGATCACTACAAAAAAAAAACCTCAACATCACCGGCGAGGGGACGACGAAATCGATGCGTACCACCGGGCTGAGCTCTGCGCTCCGTATCAATGGTGCACACGGGACAAAATATCGGGTAACGATGTTCATGGATCTTCGAGGAAACAAACATCCTCAAACAGGACCTACACACCATGTGTGCGCATTCGTCTACTTTAGCGACGTCATCTTCAGGCAGCTCGTCCATGCATATGCTGCACTGAAACGTGGCCTGGGTGTACCGGGCGAGATCTGCATGTTCTTGACGGAGCCGTCGATCTTCGAGGTCATATTCATTCTGGAGTTTGCTGACGGCAAGTGCGGTCTGGATCCAGAGATCGTCTGAATCTGTGCTTGAATCATTGTTGTCGTAACGACTCGGTCGCGCTCGTTGTTTGAACATGTCCAAGGTAGACTAGGAATTGAGGATGGAAGATAGTGAGAAGGATACTTGGGGCCCGGGACTGCTTTTGAGGGGAAGCGTCATTTTTTTGACTCGGGGTCACCTCGGATCTCTCCTCTGCGATGCGAGCGCTAACCAGTCGATGCGATGCATGCTGTAGATTGGTACTGCCACAAGCGCTAGAGTCGACCCTTGGAAGTTGGAGCAGAGTGGCATCGGTTTGTCCCGGGAATAAAGACGTAGCGTAGGACCTGCGTCGCGAGCAGGAACAACTGTACCTTCTAGCGCTTACTTACCTGTCTTGATCCATATATATACCGGGAGAGGCAGTGCTCGAACAAACGTAGACCACTCACCAGCCATTACCAGTGATCGAGGACTTTCATTTCCGCCATGTTACCCATCGATCATCAGATCGGACGGATTCCTGTGGTGTTGGTGGGCTCGGTATGATCAAGGCTAAAGACAAGGGCTGACCAAGCATACGTGCTACTCTCTGCTGTCCCGCACAGCAGATCAGGTCGGAGAGCAGCGGCCGCGCTAGAGATTCTCACCGATTTTAGTAGTAGACACGGAACTTGAACGTTTTGAACCTCGGCGAGTCCTGGCACGATGGTGCTGCACCAACTTTTTATATTGTAAATGGCTGACTGACTGGGCGTAAGCAACTCCCTCGATATCTAAGATGAGAAATGGATACTAGTACCTTGCTGCGGCCGATAGCGGTGGATAAATGGCCATGTCCCCGAACTCAACGTCCCAGTACCTCGACTCAGCTCATCTCGACGTCCATCACGACAAAGGCAATGACCGGGGTCGAGAACAGATGGCGCAAGATTGAAATACTATGTTGAAAAAACAGGCGAGAAAGCTATAATCCGTCTTACATACACTACATAATGCAGCGTTCTTCGAAACCATATCCTCGTAGACGTCACCACCAGAAAACATCTCCTTCGTCAATCCGGGACCTCGAACAGCTGACACTTGCGAAAGTGTTCCGAGACGGCCTGATTAATATCCTGGTTAAGCGCAGATCGGACGATCAAGCCACCACAGATGTAGCAAAAGTGGGTGTTGCACCCGGGCGATATGCACTGTCAGAAACCAGGGAACATTAGTATCAACGTCGGATGACGGACAGGGAAACGTAGACTGGAGAGAGAAAGCGGCGAGTACACACCGTCATGTGATTACATCCAGTTTCCTTTTGCATCGGCGTCGTGCAATCTGTGCGTTTGTGTGGTGTGCATCTGCGGCTCGAAAAATAGGGAACAGCACATACTCGGACAATGTTTCCACCCCTTTTCTTTCATCAAATGGTCCAGCTCAGATGACCCGTCGCACGAATGTTTTGGGCCGTCGATGATGATCGTTTGCTCGCACTTTTTGCACCATACGTGGTGACAGTCTAATTGGGGACACACGATATTGAATACGTCCGAGTAGTCTTCGCGATCCACAAAGGCAGGGCGTCGGCACCTGATGAAAGTGTGTCATGTCTCTCATAGATAGAAAGGGTATGACGAAACGGATAGGCAACATACTTTCGACAATGGATTTGGACGGTGAATTCAGCCAGCTCCATCTCGGTCAAGATCTGAGACTGCTCTTCGCTGACACCGAGTTGTTCGATCAGGAATCTCGAGATCACTGTAAAGCAAAAACATCGACATCACCGACGAGGGAGTAGTAAACGTGATGCGTACCACCAGGTTGACCTTTTCTCCCCGTGGCGATGGTGCACATGGGACAAAATATCGGGTACCGATGTTCTCGGATCTTCGAGGAAACAAACTCCCTCAAACAGCACCTACACATCATGTGCACGCATTCATCTACTTTGGCGACGTCGTCTTCAGGCAGCTCGTCCATGCATATGCTGCACTGAAACGTGGCCTGGGTGTACCGGGCGAGATCTGCGTGTTCTTGACGAAGTTGTCGGTCTTCGAAATCGAATTCATTCTGGAGTTCGCGAGCGACATGTACAGTCTGGATCCAGAGATCGTCTTGATTATTATCAAAATCGAGGTCGTCGTAAGCAGGTGGCGCTTTGGAAGGAACGGGGGGTGGGTTGTTGGCAAAGATGCTTTGTGCCCCAGTAATACCAGGGGCCGGGGATGGACGCGCAGCACCAAGACGTTTGACAGGAGCCGTAGATGGGGCATCAGTAGAGCGATTATATGCACCAGATAGCTGCGCACTACTGACGCTCGCACCGGATGTCCGAGAAGGACCAGCGACGGCGTGGCTAATACAGCCAAAGGGGCGCCTTGGCACTCGCTTTGCAAAGCCTGTCAGAGAAGCGGAAACCTCGTGTTTTGCTCTCGTCTGTTGTTGTCGTATAGAACCCCGGAGGCGATCCACCTCTGACTCAAGCTGCTTGGTCTCAGAGTTAAGCTCCTTGTTTTCGCGTTTCACCTCTGATATCTGCGCACGAAGGGTGAGTATATCCAAGCTGGACTGGACAACGGCTTCCTCGTGATCCTTGCGCTGATGCCTGGCGACGTATACGTGTGCCGAACAATTCTCGAGTAGCTGCGCCTGCCACTGGAACTCGGACGAGTCGAAGATATTCCTGTCGAGTGAAGGTAGGATATCGCTCAGAGTGCGGGCCGTATTTTCCACCGAGGTGCTAAACGATACACCAGCTCCGTGAGGGTGGGAAAGACGAGGGTGTGAATCAAAGATGACGAAAAGCGGGTTGTCGGGCGTGCTTGCCAGTGAACGTGGACCGGCGAAAAAGTTGGAAAACTTGAAACAAGCGATGATTTCAGGTGGACGCGTGATAATCATCACGGCCGATTTCTCCGTCTTTTTCATGTTTCTGGGGAGGAAGCAAGGCAACGATGACTTTAGTCCCAATCGAGAGATACACGCACGATGCACGTACTCGAGGAGCTTCTGAAAGTATTGTGGCCGCGGGCGACCATACTCAGTAGACACTAGTTTGAGAGATCTGCTAAAGATTGGGAGGTTGTAGATGTCATCGACCTCCAGATGCATATCACTAGACCATCCTGCACAAATGGCTACGATTTCCTGGGATCGAGTCCGTCATTGACAGATCAAGTAGGCGACAGCTAGGCGGCGAAGCAACCACGGGCACTACTCACCTCGATGACCTCCCTCGTGCTTAGCTCGTTCAAGACATCCGCGAGGGTTTTCCCACTGTGCTTAATTCGAAACCCGATCCTAGCAAAGTTGAACGCAGCAAGACCACACGCGGAGACACTTTGTGCCTTGAATTGACTGGTACCCTCGAAAGAGACTAGGTGATCCTTTCCCAGTGCCAAAACTTTTGTAGATGGGTGCATATCACCCTGGGCTTGACTGTTGGGTTGATACTTTTTCGACGTTGAAAGTGAAGGCATAGTAATGTGAGCTGGGTGGAAGAGTAACCAAAGTTGCTGAGCGCTTAAAGTAAGAGATGATCGATGATGATCAATATCTTGGATAATTCAAATCTTCTGGATGATGATACGCGCAGATGGTTCAGAAAATTGCAACTACGTAGTGGCAGACGCTGTAATGAACCGTAGAAACGAACGTGTAGAACCTGGCAACCCTATTGCTTTGCGCCAGGTTATTGTCAGAAAACAAACCTGGTCAGACCTGCCACGGCCCAACCGTGGGTATAATCATAGGCAAAGTACACCGTCCCAGAGACTACAGGTATCCAGCAGTCGGCCGAAAAAAAGGCACCCAGGAACAAACCAGAAGGAAAAATGGCATACACTCCATACAACTAAGGGTAGAGTGAATATCTCTAAGGATTAGTTTGAGTGTGGGGGGATCCATACGGAAAAATTATCCAAAGTAAATAACGGTGTCATTAAGCAAGTCTTCCGATATAAAGGTAGACGAAAAGGAACCAGCACTTGGGCAGAGAATGCGATATCATAAATTGAAAGCATGAGATGTGCATGAAATCGAAAAAGAAAACAACACCATCCAACTACACGACGCACAAGACGACCGTCGCTCTCAAACTGAGTTCCTTGGGTGCAGGCACGGGGGACTTGACCGGTTGCCCATCCACCCCAACTTCGCTTATGTCTTCCAATCGCAACGAGCTCGACTTCCAGCCCCAACTCTGGCTGACAGAAAACACGTCGGGCGCGCTCGTAAATTGCGTGATGGAGGACCCCGTCGTGCTGGTGCAGGAGACGGAAAAGTAGGCAGAGACGGACTGGCGCGGGTCTCTGTAGGGCTGCGCGGGGGCAATCGGGGGGGCTGTCGCTGGGATAGCATTCCCGGTCGATTGGTAGGTCGTGGTGGGACCCGACGAGGTCGATGGGGGAGAGCTGGGGGTCGCGCTCCGGACGGGGTGGATCGAGGGGGAGTGACGGATGGTGGGCGATGAGACGGAGGAGAGGATCTGCTGTGGAAGCGAGGGTACCCTGTTGTGATGGCGCTCGCCTCGAGCGCTCGTGTGTACAGGGGCGGAGGGCGCAGGAATGGTATCGACGCTCGACTGACGGTGCAAATAGATGCCCAGCTGGGTGCCCTTCTTGCGCACGACTTGGACGTATACGTTGAACAAGCTCCCTGCATACCAGACCGTGTGTGAATGTAGCCGAGACTTTTCTTTGAGCGAATTAATGTCCCAAAACTCGACTGCAAAGCGATATGGAGGATATGGCGACCAGCGGGCTGTTCCTGTCGCATCGCTCGCAACACACTCTGCGGGAGTCTTTCGTTCTGCTTTGAGACCAAAGAAGTTTGTTTCGGAAGTTGCGGCGCGCGATGGAGATTTACGGTCTGCGGAAGGAGCAGGCGGATCAAATAACTGATCCATGGATGCACCTTCGATGCCATTGCTATCGCCGATGCGTATTGATGAATCTTGAGAGACTGGGTAATAACACTTGTCGTTCTCGTTTACAGTAGACTGCTGTTTAGGCGAGTCTGAAAGTCGTGAAAGAATTTCGGCAGTGCTAACGCAGAACCCCAGTTCTTTATCGCTTGCTGGCGACGGGCTAGATGTAGGCGAGGAGTTGCTTCTGCGTCTCGCCGTTATGTGTGAGCGGAGTAAGGATTGTGTCCAGTGAGCATCTTGCAAAACGGATATAGGTACAAACGGGCGACCAGTTGTTGGAGAAATGTCTTGGGAGATTGCAATAATATCATCGACGAGCTGACAAAACGTGTCAGCAAAGCGTGCCGGAGACGCGAAGAATCATGATACCATGTTTGTGTAGTAGATGCCATTGCGAAACATGATCTCCCAGTCCTTCTCTTCGTCGTTGTCGATCCCTTGCCTTCTTCGTAGTTCAACGACGGTGCGGGCCAGGTCGTATCGCTCACGCTCTCCCTTGACGAACAAGGCGTCGGACGAAACGAGCTCTCGTATCCAGGTGGATGTCAATCCGCCTCTGGCCCATATCAGGGGAACGCGATGGGGCGTCACAAAGGACTCGTCTGCGGATGGTCGAGATGGTAACGTTTCTGCACGGCGCCGGCAGGTTGGGGGTTGGGTTGGCAGTGGGGTTGGCGCCAGTGGCAAGTCTCTCGCACGGGAGGCTCTTTCCTCGTGTAGGAGCATGTCTGGGCCCCACCTTGCAAGCCAACATGCGGCGGCCTCACCGATCTTGTCTGAAACGGCGCCGTAATTGAAGGAGGGAGAGAATCTCGAGCGTTCTGTAGGTTCTGATTCAGAATCAGATTCTGCAGGGTCTTCCTTTTGTACGTCAAGATCGTGCAGTTTGTCAGCCAAGACATCGTGGGAGTCGGAGGAGGAAGATAAGGACGAGGGTTTGAGAATCTCTGCGATGTGTTCCAAGCCAACGGCGGCGTCGGGGTCATGTTCTGTAGGAAAGTTGAGGGAAGAACCGGTAGCGAATTGGAGGTACGGGACGACCGTATAGGGACCGACGGTGTTGAGGATGTGAGCGAGGGCTTGGGAAGCGAGAGAGGGGATGGAGAGGTAGACGGATGTTGCGAGAAGGGAGAGAAGGAAGGAGGGCGTCGCGGGGTGGTGAGTGCGCAGGGGATCCGATGGAGGGGCCGGGCCGGGAAAGGAAGGAGTGAGCGGATGGAGGGGGGTAGGAATGAGCGCGGGGGAAACGTGGAGTGGAGGGCCCCCGCCGTAAAGGCGTGCGATGCATACCCTAGAGAGAGTGAGCTGCGGTTGAGGAGAGTAGTAGACGTACGTACTCAAATGCTGCGGACAGGTGGTGAATGAGATGGCAAGACAGGAGAAGGAGACGCACCTGGGCGGGTTATGTTGCGGTCATCGAAGACGATGTCGACGTGCTGGAGGCCAGGAGAGTTGGAAGACTCGAGAAATCCGGCAGTGAAGAGGGAGCTGAAGAAGCCCTGGACAGAAATGAGTGTGGAGGGGGATGAGAGCGGCAGGGACTGACTGCTCTTATGAGGACGATCCTGTGTAGCTTGTAGCGGGCAAACCAAGTGCCGGATACGTCGAGGACGACGTCCGGAGTGCGGGCGTGGAGGAGAGAATTGTAGATGTGCTGCTGGAGATCGGCTTGGGAGAGAGACATGCAGAGTGAGTCACGTGGTATACTTGGAGAGCGACATGCATCAGCCAAGTCGACCAGAACATCTCTCACCCACCTCCTCGTTCTCCACTCCATCCATATCCACAACCCTCGCACCATACAGACCCGCGAACCGTCCCAACATCTATGACCGCAATCTCAACAAAACTCGCACAACAGAGATATCTGCCTCTGCATTCGCATTCGTCTTCTCAGAGATGGTCCAGTACACCCAGAAGCGCGTCAGCGGCATAAACGACCTCGAACGCAGGTTCGCATCTCTGCATTCCCCCCCCCTCTCTCATTCACCACCCACAGGCTCAATACCCTCGGTTACCGCGTCGGTGCACGCGTCCTCGAGCTCATGGTTTGGCGCGCAGAGTCCTCCTCAAAGACCCCAAAGCGCGAAATACGCTTCCTCCCCGCTCTCATGTCCATCCATACCCAAGTATGGCGTGCCGTCTTTGGGAGACCCGCAGACGCGATCGAAAAGAGCGTGGAGAACGAAGACGAATGCATGTCTCTCTTTATCTCTTTCCCTCCTCTCTGACACCCCGCACAGACATGATCATCGACAACGATCCTCTCCTCGAACGCCATATATCCGTGCCAAGGGACCTCTCCACCCTCAGCTGCTCCTCCTTTACTGCAGGCATCGTCGAGGCCGTCCTTGATGGCCTCTGTTTTGTAGGTCTCCGCGTCTTTCCACAGGCGCTCTTCTCATTCCCTACAGCCCGCCAGAGTGACCGCACACAACACACCCACTCAACAATATCCGTCCCGCACCACCATACTGATCAAGCTGGAGCAGTCTGTATTGGAGCGAGAGCAAGTACTCAAGTAACCATATATCTCTCCTGTTATCGTACATGCTCGAGTCCAACATCTTATCATAGACCCCATCTGATCTAATCTTATCTATGTCATCACTAACCGAGTGCATCAATGGGGAATCTCTCCCGGCACACCATGGTCACCATACGCAGCATCAACATTTCTCCTTCCCTCATAAACACCTCCTGCGCATGGGCCTCGGACGAGCCCCAACTCGCAGCCTTGCTCGATTGTCGATACACCGGCGCAGTCACCACTCGGACGGCCACGCTCGGCGGCTTCGACGAAGACGCATCACACACGGTGACCCCCTCCGCACGTTCTCCAAATGCACCCACTAATCGCCCCTCACCAAGGTCGCCTTTTTCAAAAACGCCCTCTCCTCCCTCAACTCCTACGGCTACTCCCCTCACCCCCTCTTCAGCTACGTCGGTCCCGGAGGATGGGTCCGCGCCCTCCTCAAACGCACCCCTGACTCCACCAAACCGTTCATCATCAGCATCACAGAATCACACGCGGCCGACCTGCGTCCCATGCTCAACGCCATCCAAGGCCTCCGCGCCACCCAAGAAGGATGGGCAGCACGCATCGCCGTCGAGCTCAACACGAGCTGCCCCAACATCCCCGCCCGCCCACCCCCGTCATACGACCCCACCGGTCCAGCCCTCGCCGCCCTCCTCGACGTCCTCGCAGAGTTCTTTTGGAAGGACAAGAGTCTCGCGATCGGGATCAAGCTCCCTCCGTACGTCGTGGGCACGCAGATCGCCGACGTCGTGCACGTCATCGCGGCGTATTCGCGAATCGATCCAGAGTCGGGCACGTCGGTGAACCCGTTTGCGTTCTTGACGTGCACCAACACCCTCGGGAACAGCTTGGTGTTTGCAGACCAGGTCGATGGTGCTACGGGCGAGTTTGCAGTGCCACCAGGTGTTGGGGGTCTCGCCGGGGAAGCGATACACGCGTTATCGCTCGGGAACGTGTACACGTTCTCGAAGCTGTTGGCAGAGTCGGAAGATCCTGCACTACGGGAGATCGTCATCATCGGTGCTGGCGGTGTCACCTCCCCAGAAGCGGTCGCTCGCATGCATCGTGCCGGTGCAAAGGTCGTTGGGAGTGCGACACTCTTGGGAAAATTGGGCGTGTCGGCAGCGTTTGAACAGCTTACTTGGCAATAAAGCTTAAAGGATACATGACAGAACAAAGGACTGTACAAAAAAGAAAAAAAAATAATGATACAGTGTCATGTGACAGGGGTGATGGTATAGATTAGCTAGCTATATATTGTCGCGGGTTAAGTGAACCAATAAGTCAAAGCGTCCAGCTGGTGGTAATATCAATGTCTGACTGATTCCACGAAAAAGGAGAAAAATCCGAGACCGATTGCTCTGGCTCTACACGACTGTTCTCAAAGGCCATGATCGACTGAAAGGGATTGAGGGGAGAGACGGATCT
>QFEM01005359.1:0-14854 GCA_003316205.1 Boletus bicolor
CGCGCCGCTCCCGCCGCTGCCTGGCGTCCCGACGTCCTCTCTGCCCGTCTCGCCGCGCCCAAGCACCCTATCGTCGTGGACACACGGCCCGTCGCTGCCTACCACGCTTCCCATCTCATCGACAGCGTTAACATCGCCATCCCTTCCCTCATCCTCAAGCGATGTCGCAAACCGGGCAGTGGCTTCCAGTCTCTCGCCGCCCTCCGCCAATTCATCACCTCAGACCAGGGCAAGCACCGCTGGGACACTCTTCCTTCCTCCACCTCCTGGGATGGCGAGGTCGTCATCGTACACGGTGAGGAAACAGACGATTCCGAAATTGACAACCTCCAGGTCACCGCGTGGGCTCTCCTCTCCGTCATATCATCTCTCCTCGGTCCCAGTCGCGTGCATTACTTGCGAGGTGGTATAGCAGCTGCGCAATCCCATCCGACTCTTCGAAATAACCTGATAACACAATCCCTTCATCCTCCAGATCCCGACGACCCGGCACCACAGTTAAAGAGCACAAAGAGCAAGGGCCTCTTCCACCTTAACACCTCTGCCCCAACCCAGTCCCATTTCGAAATCGATCAACCCATGCCGTCACCCTTGCCGATCATGCCCACAACAACTTCGGATCAACTAAGCGACACTAACGGTTCCCCACCGCCATCACAGCTCTCATTCCGTCGGCCCGCACCCCCACGACGTCCAAGCGTGCCAAACATCACGCGTATAAGCACAAACGGAGGCTGCGAACAACAACTTTCTCCTCCCCGTCTCCACATCCGTACCGCCCCCACACGCTCAGCAACACTCCCCATTACCCCCTCCCAACTCTCAGCGAGCCCCAATGGCAACACGCTCTATCTTCCTCCACAGTCCCCTTCGCACCTCAATCTCTTACATTCAAACCACACGCCTCCTTCGTCATCCCCGCGCTGGACAACCAGCCCAGCCGAATTCCTCCCACCCCCATCTCCCAGATTCACCCGTCCAACACCACCCCGCACACCTGACACACCACTGTGCATACCTCATCCCACGCCATCACCAAGCACTGCGCGGCCAGGTGACCTCCAGACAGCCTCGACAGAAGGCGAATTCCCGACTTTCACCGTCTCGATGATCCTTCCACATTTCTTGTATCTCGGCCCAGAGCTAACACTACCAGAGCACGTGCAGGAACTCAAGTCGCTCGGGATCAAGAGGATACTGAATATTGCAGCAGAGTGTGATGACGACCATGGGCTCAATCTGAGAGAGAATTTCGAGCGGTATGTGAGAATCCCAATGAGGGACACGGTCGAAGAGGACCAAATTACCATGGGACTGAAGGAGGCTTGTGAGATACTAGGTAGGGCCGTCTTTCTTTACGTTCTCTTTTTCCCTATTGAAATCGGAATTGTGCATTCAATTATCCCCGCCCTCCCCCAATCCGTATTTTTGACTCGTTTAAGATGAAGCAAGTCTATTCGGAGCGAGCACCTACGTGCATTGCAAGGCGGGGAAGTCGCGCTCTGTGACCGCCGTGATGGCCTACCTCATTCATGCGAATCACTGGACGCTCTCGCGTGCCTATGCCTATGTCCTCGAGCGCCGCAAGGGGATCTCTCCCAACATCGGGTTCGTCTCGGAGCTAATGACCTTTGAGGAACAAGAACTCGGCGGGAAATCGATCGGGGTGGTGCCCGTCACCCCAGGGCAAGGGGACGGCGGAGGGGATCCACAAACCAACTATGCGTATGCCGCGCAGAGTCGGAGACCGGGCCATGCGCGCGAGAGTTTACCTCCGATGGTTACAGTGCAGGATTCGGACGATGCGGGGGAGGTCGCCATGGGTCAGGATATGGAGATCAAGGATAAAGAGGGACGTTATCGACACATGCGCAGGGCGCCGGTCGACGAAAATACGCTTCAGCCGATGCGGAGGGTGAGCAAGGCCGGACTTGAGAGCGGATTTTAGCCTGAGTGCGGTGTAACTATACCCATTTGCATATTATAGCTTTTACCTGCTGATAGAGCACACACACAAAGATGTTGTAAAAAGGGATGGCTCACCCTAGCCACACACAATATTGAAGAGGATGTAGTTACAGTGTGGAATAGACACGAGGAATCACCTGGTGGGTATTGCCTATTCATAGGTTGCCATAGACCACCTCACCATCTATGATTGTCGCCTTCACTTTCGTCGCCAGAATCTCTGAAACTGGGACGGTCATAATGTCCCGATCCAGAACCACAAAGTCTGCCTTCTTGCCTATCGAGAGCGAACCTAGTTTGTCTTCTGCAAACGCTGCGTAGGCAGCATCCAGGGTCATGCCTTTCAGCGCTTGTTCCCGTGTAAGACGTTCTGACGAGTACCTGAAGCGAATCACAAATCAACGAACCAGTCAATGAGTACATAGATAGGTCGCACCATCCTTGTGATCCATGGGGCGAGTCTCCGGAAGGGGAAAGACGAGATACGGCGGCGTAGAATCCTAACAGAGGGTTGATCCCTTCGACAGGAAAGTCTGAACCGAGGGGCAACACCCCTGTGCTAGATGTTCTTGGGTAGATTATAAACATCGTGATCAGCATGGTCCACAAAAAATGAACACACTGGATCATCGTCTGATATGCGTATGCTCCTCTAACTCTCGCTGGGCCCTGGAAATTGAGTTCAGAAAAGTGGTAGCCGAGCAGGATGGCACAGTTACCAAACGTCGTTCTGCATACCACATATCGCTCGTTCTGTAATCTCGAGGGTTGTATCAATATTTAGAGGCTGAACCATCTGACCCACTCACGCATGCGTGGGCTGAACACTGGGTATCACTGCTTGTATTTCAGTTTCCCGATCATCAGGAAGGAAAAAGCAAGCACACCTTGAAGCCGTCCAACTCGCTCTAGGTCGTCAAGGGTCATGATTTGCGCATGTTCAATGCGCGGACGTCGTTGAGTTGCACTTCCATGTTCCGAATTAGATAGGATATCATCAAAAATGTCGAGTACAATGTGATTGGCACGGTCACCAATGCAATGGATATTCTATGCAGGCAATCTGGCCATCGGAGGGATGAAGAGCACAAGATGCGTTGAATACACACCACTTGCCAACCGTCTTCCCAGAATTGTTTCACAAAGGCTGACAATGTTCGTGGTTGTACGCGCATGAGTCCGTCAGTTGATGGGTTATCTGAATACTATTCTGAATCAAAAACCAGCCCCACGATCAAGTACAAATACGAACCGGTTCTAATAGAGCTGCTCCGAAGGAGCCGAGTGCACCTTCTGTTGTGTTAGTCGCACAAGTCTGGAAAGTATCCGACCAGACAAACCATCCGTGAAAAGCTTGACACTGCGCAGATTCAGACGCTCTGCGATGCCGTAATCAATGAGACGAGTTAGGCTTTTACCCCAATATTCATCGGATTCGATGTGACCCATGAGGTAGAGTCGGAGCTACGGGTATTCCAGTATATACGAACTTAAGCGAGCAAGACACGTACAGGAAGTTTCCGAGTTGAAGCATATCTCGACGGAAGTCAGTCTACGTTGGTGTGAATAGTCCAAAAACATACTCCTGATAAAATTCGATCTCATGGGGTTCTGTTGCGGCATCGTGGATAGAGGTCAAGCCCACGGCGTGCGCATCGCTCACAGTTCTGTCAAAGTAGTCGCGCAACTGGGCTTTCGTCGGAGGTGGAACTGGTACAATAGTCATCGCGTTGTCTACGAAAATTCCTGGATTCTACGAGTCAGTTGAATTCACACAGTCGTGAGCGGTTTTACCTGTGGGCTTTCCATATGAGTCACGGATGACCAAGCCACCGTCCACCTCGTCAGGTAGCTTACCCATCAACTGCAGCACACGATTAGAAACCCATGCCGCATGCACATCAACACGGTCTAGGTAGATTCGACGGCCCCTAAGTAGAGACTCCGAGTCAAAGTCATCCTGCGATGGTTCAAACAAGGAAGGTCCAGTCAAGATGAAAGGTACACACAGCAGTAGGATACTGGGGGTCCGACCACAAATTTTGGTCCCATCCCATGCCCACGACCCAACAGGATGGATCGGCGAGAATGTCAGGGTGTGACCTGACATAGTGAACGACTCGCTGTAATACCTCTACATTCGGTAAGCTGTGGTCACGGAGCACGAGAAAGTCGAGCAATACCCTGCTTTGACTTGCAACCGGTAAGGTCAAGGTTCATTGCAGCGCCGTATTGCAACACGTGCGCATGGGCGTCTGTCAGCGGTTGGCGTCGCACAAGGTCTAAAGTGCATCATAAACTCTACCTGCGAGGCCCGGTACAACGATGCTATTGTGTTCCAAGAACGCAACGGGCAGCGAGGGCAGCCAAAAATTGAGCAGCCATGGTACCTGAAAGCTGACGAGATTCGTGAGGGTATGGCGCGTGCGCCAGCGCGCTTTGATGTCCACTGCACCATGACAGGCTATCAGAGAGCAGAGGAAGGGGAACGGAGTGGTGCGCACCGAGGTCCCCAACATCTACAATGGTGGTGTTGCTCACGACGATGCACTCGACATTGGGGTGGGCAGCATCGACGGTGTAAATTTTGCCGCCCGGAGAGCAGAGGGCATAGTCTTGTGAAGGAGGAGCACGACTTACCGCCAGCAGCGCACCGAAAGCGATCAGGGAGGGGACAAGTAGCTTGAAACGAAAGCGATGCGAGTGACCGACTGAGGGCATTTGAGGGTGTACTACTAGGTCTGACATCACTTATAATATTAGCAAACACGTGCGTTACACTCTATCAGCATCCTCCATCTCAATGGAACCCCCGTCAGAATTGCTTCACCATCACAAGAAGACGCTGCATTCCAAGCGATCCTTTGGAAAGTATCCACAACCTATCGATTCACCCACTTATGATGCGCAAGTATCGTTTCATCTTTGACTCGATTCGTCGTCCTCATCATCCTTTAGCTCCGAAGAGGACAACGACCCTTTGACAGACGACGGCGGATCGGCCCTCTCTGTCCCAGTCTCCGTCCGTACAAACCGTCCCCCGAATGCTCCGCACACGTCCAAGCTCTCTTCCCGGGCCAGGCATCAACTGGCATCGAGCTTGCTCTCCGACGACGGCACAGATTCTCAAACCTACGACGGTGACGTCGAATCCAGCATAACCGCAGGCGCGGGTCAGCATCAAGCATCTAAGGCGTTCCTATACCCTAACTTGCGTCACGCCTCCTCGAATTCGACCCTGACATCTCAGATCGAGGATAACGCACCTTTCCCCTCCACTTCCCGACATCCGACCCCGCCACCGACTACGCAACCAGTTTTGGCTCTAGAGCCCTCGACGTGCAATCCCGTGTACGCCTGCAATCCCGCTGCGCTCACCCCAGAAGATATCCAGACCTTTGTCCAGAAAGCGATTAACGGAGAGCCCAATCGGCCATACTACATCAATCCACCTCCCACTGACGGACCAGTGCGCATTTTCGCTGATGGTAAGACATGTCGCGATCCTGTTCCACATCCAGTGCTGAGATATGTGTCAGGGGTATACGATCTCTTCCACTTTGGGTGCGAACCAATTCGACTTGCTCCGCGTTTATACCTGACTCTTTCAACATACTAGCCATGCTTTGCAACTTCGACAGGCAAAGCTTTCTTTCCCAAACGTTTATCTCCTCGTCGGCGTGAATACTGATGAAGACGTCTCTGCATACAAGGCTCATTGCGTCATGAACCACCCGGAACGGTCAGTTATTCCCGAAGGTGATTTCTTGCATTTCTGATTTCGGTTAGATGTGAAGCCGTCCGACATTGTCGCTGGGTCGACGAGATTATTCCAAACTGCCCTTGGATCCTGAATGCCGCATTTCTTGACAAATGGAAGATCGACTACGTTGCACATGACGAGCAACCGTACATCTCCGAGGGTCATGAGGACGTTTATGCATTCGTGAAGCAAAGGGGTGCGACATTGTTTTCAGGATGCTAGCGATGAGTGAGCTGATAGACGTCACATATAGGCCAGTTTCTCCCGACCCGTCGTACACCAGGCGTCTCTACTTCTGATCTGTTGGAACGTATCATTTCCGGTTATCGCAAACGGGACTTTGATTGGAAGCTGGAGAAGATGGGTCGTGCAGAACTCAAGGCCCAGGGCTCGGATTTTGAGGACAGAAGCAATACGAGTTGAAATTCGAACAGTAATGGTGGTTTTTAACTAGCGATGCGGCGGTGTACATCTCAGGATAGATTCCATTGTAGATACGTGTGTCGGCAGATTGATAGTACAGTACAGTATATTACAAGAACATGGACTAGTGTGTTTTGAGCTGTCATCCGATCGAACAAAGGAACTCGGAAATGAACGGATTCGACGCGCCAGAAGCATTATACTAGTTTCACCTTTTTCTCTTCATGTTCCTCTGTCTTGGTTTCCATCTTGGGGGTGCAAGGCAAGGCGGTTGGGGTGGAACTACGTTTGCGTTTTGTGGAAGACTCGACCTGTTTCAACTTTTGCTTGGCAAACATAGCCATGATACCATCTTTGCGGTTGGTAATGGGCTCAATAAATTTGGCGGACTCCGTGCCGACTTTGCCAATTTCCTTTGGGACCTGATAACTGGAATGCAATGAGCGGAGTAGTACTAATTAAAGGACCAGGCACGTACCACTGGAGCGGGGCGGTGGTGTCCTCCCAAGGGTGAAGTAAACGAGCGAGATCAGAAGACCATTTCCGCGAGGAGGTGTCTAACCAACAGTTGATCTCATCTGCGGTGGAAAGGATGACTGGTTGTCGGTCGTGTAACCAGCTCAGCGCTTTGCTTGCGTGGGTAGTGACGATCGCGAAAGTGTATGTTGGCTGCGATCGACCTGGAACGCAGGTCATGTTTCTAAAGAAAAGCTAAAGTAGAGAGAGATGCCATACTTTTATCAATACTTTCGTCGTACAGACCGGCCATGAGCATCACTTTGCTGTCAGGGTGCTTGGTGAAGTGTGGTAGCTTATCTTTGCCTTTGGTCTGCCATTCATAGTATCTGCGCCTGGCATCTATCATAGCGTGTGGTGGCAAGAAAGGTAATACTATACCCTTGACAAACGACGATACAGCGGTTCTTTGCTCGAAATTTGTTCCACATGCCAACGCCTTCAACAAGGTTTTCGGAACGAGCATTGATCGCCTGAGAACTCTTAGTGGCTTCTTTCCCATAGTGAATCCCCCAGCGCATGGTTTGCATGACAAGAGGAGTAGAAGAATCTTCAGAGTCCGAGTGTGTCGCTGCGGCGGGACTTGCCAGTACCTCCGGGGTGTATTGTCTGATGACTGGAGCATTGGTGTTTGGAGCTATGTTGTAGCGAGGCTATTTTCCCAAATGTGATAAGTCGTTCGAGATGGATGGATAATGAAACGAACCACAAAATCGTTCTCACCGATCCACTCACCGATTGCAAGGTGAGGACAGCCGGGTAACCCGCGAATCTGGGCATGCTGCAAAGCATCAATATGAAACAAAAATATTCCAACCTCGGACGGTCTGCTGGTGGCCTGATTCACCTGAAGGCCAAGTGCATATCTCCCGCACATGTTTTGTAGTCTCCCCAGGCAGATTGGTCATTCGCAGGGGCTGTGAGCCGGTTGAAGGCGAGCAGGGGGAAAATTGGTCATACCAGTGGCTGCAAGCCTGTAACACACCAGGCTCCTACACAGCCGTCAGGGTAAGTGCAAGGCTTCATCCTAGGGGTATTGGCAGTGTCACATGACGTTGTACCGTATTTTACACTCCGCAACTTTAGCATTCCTTGCAACTTACCACGACGGCTGCAACAAAACATTGGTAAAAATATTGGTGGCCACAGCTGTGCTGCCATTTGTAATCACTCGGACTTGCAAAAATAATAGATTGTGTACACTCATAATAGACTAGCCGTTAACCTGATCTGTTGTGCCTTCGGCACAATCATCCTATTTTTTATTGGTAGGAATTACTTTACACTGTTGTGCCTGCGGCACAATCATGCTCCTTATTGGTAGGAATTACTTTACACTGTTGTGTCTACGGCACAATCATCCTATTTTTTATTGGTAGAGATTACTTTACACTGTTGTGCCTGCGGCACAATCATCCTAATTTTTTATTGATAGAAATTACTTTGCACTGTTGTACCTGTGGCACAATCATCCTATTTTTTTGGATGGCATCATTGCAGGAAAAAAACTGGAAATTTCAGAACTTTACTCATTGTTCCTAGCTAGCTAGCACTACTTTGTAGGTAAAGTATCTACCACATGATGTTATGGATAGTCACACAAACCCACACAGATTACAACTCTGGAATGTTTTTATACTGCAATATAGAAATGCCAATGGCACAGCAAATACCCGTTTGAAAAAAGCCTGGTGAATATGACTGTTACTGTTATGACTCTTCATTTCTCTTCTCCATTTACTACGATTACTCTCTCTCCTTGTATTACCAGCACCAGGATCATGTATTCTCCGTGTCCTTGCCTGTCCACTGGACTTCTTTCCTTTTCTCCACCTTCGGCTTCCTCTACCTCTATACCGAAGGTACATTCCACTTGTCTTCCATCTTCGTTGATTATCCCACGATAGTTGGACACGTGTTTCACATGCTCCATGCACATGTCTATGCTTCTCTTCTTCTTCCGATCCTATTTGTTACGATACACAGGATACATGCTTCTCCCAATTTCATACGTGTTATCCCATGGT
Source organism: Boletus bicolor (assembly GCA_003316205.1). NCBI lineage: Eukaryota > Fungi > Basidiomycota > Agaricomycetes > Boletales > Boletaceae > Boletus > Boletus bicolor. The sequence goes on from QFEM01005359.1 coordinate 8,698, forward strand.
TTATTCCAAACCCATGTTATTCCACACCTGGCCCGTGCGCGTATCTCCGGGTATATAAACCCCTTCTTTTACAATAGGATTTCCTAGCTTAGACCTCCTTCGAGCTACCTTGAGTACCCACTCTTGTACCTCACCCCTGCTAGGCAATTTACACCTTTCCCTTTGTTAGGACCTCTCTAAGTCTCCGGTCTACTTCTGAGAGACCACTCCTTGTTATTCCTTCTATAAGGAACCCTTGTCGGCCTACAGGCTCTCACCCTAGTTGAACCCTTGTCATCCGCACATAGAAAACCCCTAGCGTGTATCCCCTTGTCCTGTGCATAGGAAACCCCTAGTGCACATCCCTTTGTGTACCTGTAGGAAACCCCCAGGTGCTACTGCATCGTTGCTCTCCAAGCGACATCCTTGTCAGCGAAGGCCCTATTATGATAGCCTCCTGGCCGTTATAACAAAAGATCTAAGCTCTCCCAAAAAGGCTACCACCGTGTAAGCCTTCCACCATTCCACCTCGTACCGACCCTTGCTGGGGGATTCCCCATTCCCAACCTACCCCAGGAGAGACCTTTGAAGAAGAAGAACCTCATACCGCCTTTCCAGGAGATTTCAATGATCAAGAACCAGATGTTCTAGCAGATTTAGATCAGGAGATAGCCACTGGAGATAGTGAAGTGAACCGGCGTGCCCGATCCCTTGCTCATCATCTAGCGTCCTCGCTAACAGTTCCTATCTCCGTATCTACAACTTCTAGCTCCTTTACCCAGAGAGCTCCCTGCTCCCCCATCCTCACCTCATCCTTTTCTTCACCCGTCATGTCAACCTGACCCACTGAGCTCCACCTCGGTGCTCCCGAGCCCTTTGATGGAAACTACGAGCAGGCCTTCCCCTGGCTCACCAATGTCATCTTCTACCTCACTGTTAACGATGCCGTTTACAACACTGAACCCAAACGGGTCACCTTCGCCCTGTCTTATATGACTAAGGGAACTGCTGCTACTTGGGCAGCAACCTATCGCCAAGGGACCATAGATCCCCAAGGCAACGTCACCATCGGAACGTGGCGCGACTTCGTTGCTGCGTTCAAGACCGCGTTCAAACACCATGACATGGTTAACAATGCCATCGCCTGGCTCTCTACCAAGCGTGTTCTTGTCAAGAATGGTGCTTACTTCCCGCCCTTGTCCTCGTACATCGCCGAGCTCAAAAACAAAGTTGCTACTGCCATGGTCACCAACCAAAATGTTCTCATTGGCTACTTCGCCGCTGGCCTTCCCCCCATCCTGATGCATAAGATCATGTCTATGGAAACCATGCCTTCCACTATTGACAAGTGGTACGAAAAGGCTGTCCATTTCCAGACACAATGGGAGCGTGCTGCTGAGATATTGCGCTGCTATGTCTGACCCTCTACCCAGGGTCATCAATCCTTCATGCTGCGGACCACCCCTGCCAAAGACCCTAATGCCATGGATGTCGACATCATCCGTGTTCCTAAGCTCACCCCTGAGGAACGAAAGCGATGTATTGAGAAAAAGCTTTGTTTCCATTGCTGTAAACCTGGCCACGCCTCCACTGCCTGTTCCACTTTTATAGGAAATAAACCTACCGTTAAGGTAGTTCAAGAAGCCAAAGAAGACGTCCCGCGTTTAGTTGAAATAGACGAAGACGATGAAGACGTTCCAGTTGTACGGAAAGTGGGCTTCAAGCAGGTGGATTTTTAAAAAGGGGAACTTCTTCGACACGAGTCTCCCCTTCTTCTCCTGTTTGTGCATCTGTACTTGTATGATCTGCAACTAAAGCAATGCAAATCCCTGTCCAAGTTATCGTACCAGATCACACCCTGAAAGCCATCGACACCCATGCCCTTGTAGACAGTGGTGCAGATATATCCTGCATCGACTGGGACTTCGTCCAAAAACACCAGCTTCCCACCAAGAAGCTTGATCACCCATTCCATGCCCGCAACACTGACAACTCCTATAACAAGATAGGAGACGTCCGATACTCCTATGACCTATTCCTCAATATTGAAGGAATAGCCTGCTGTGTCACCTTCATGGTGATGTCGCTTGGACACGACAACATCCTCCTTGGACTCCCCTGATTAAAAGAAACCAACCCCACTATCGACTGGACCCAATGAACCCTCTCCCTCTTGGAGACTCTTGACCAGTCCAAGGAGCTCTATATTATACACACCGCTGACTACGATCGCCACTCGTCCAAATTTTGGAAACCACCACCGTGAACTCCACGACATATCCATGTCAACTCCGTCGTCTACTCCCATCTGTTCGAATACAATGAATGGAAGGACCCCACCACCATCTGTGAGAATGACCAGGTGGTACGCACTATGTTCTGAACTATCCGATTTGGATTCTGCTTCACCCCTTGTTACGACTTCTCTTTTCTTTCCTACACTTGCTACGTTTACTCTCTCTCCTTGTACTACCAGCACCAGGACCACGCATTCTCCATGTCCTTGCTTGCCCATTGGACTTCTTTCCTTTTCTCTGCCTTCGGCTTCCTCTTGCTCCATACCAAAGGTACCTTCCACTTGTCCCTCATCTTCATTAGTTATCCCACGATAGCTGGACACGTGCTTCACATGCTCCATACATGTGTCCATGCTTCTCTTCCTTCTCCGATCCTATTTGATACGAAATGTTACGACTTCTCTTTTCTTTTCTACATTTGCTTCGTCTCCTCAGTCTACTTGTACTACCAGCGCCTGGACCATGTATCCTTCATGTCCTCGCCCACCCATTGGACCTCTTTCCTTTTCCCCACCTTCAGCTTTGTCTCGCTATCGCTCTATACCGAAGGTACTTTCCACTTATCTCTTGACTCCGTTGATTATCCCATGATAACCGGACATGTGTTTTGCATGCTCCATGCACGTGTCCATACTTCTCTTCTTTCTCTGATCCGATTTACTACAATACACAGGATACGCGCTTCTCCCGACTTCATACGCGTTATCCCACGGTTTATCCCGATCCCGCGATATTCCACACTTGGCCTGTGCACGTATCCAGGGGTATATAAACCCTCCGTTTTACGATGCAATTCCTTAGCTTAGACCTCCTTCGAGTTACCTTGTATCTTGCTCTGCGCTAAGGCAATCTATGCCTTTCTCTTCCATCTCTGACTCTCTAAGTCTCCGGTCTACTTCTAAGTGACCACTCCTTGTTATTCCTTCTATAAGGAATCATTGTCGGCCTACGGGTATCTACCCTAGTTGAACCCTTGCCCGCCTGTAGGAAAGCCCCAGGCAACTACTGCATCGTCGCCTCACCTGCAACTCCTTGTCCTCGTACTTAGGAATCCCCTAGAGTACACCCCTTCATGCACCTGTAGGAAACCCCCAGGTGCTACTGTGTCGTCACCTCGCCCATGACTCCTTGTCAGCGAAGGCCCCATTACGATAGCCTCCCGGCCATCGTAATAAAAGGTCTAAGCTCTCTCGAAAAGGCTAGCATCGTCTAAGCCTTCCACCATTCCACCCCGAACTGACCCTCGCTGGGGAATTCCCCATTCCCAACCAACCCCAGGAGAGACCTCTGATGAAGAAGAACCTCATATCACCTTCCCAGGAAACTTCGATGACCAAGAACCTGACATTCAAGTAGATTTAGAACAGGAGATCCTTACTAGAGATAGTGAAGCTAACCGGCGTGCCTGATCCCTTGCCTGTCACCTGTCCTCCTCACTGATGGTTCCTATTCCCATATCCACTACTTCTAGCTCCTCTACTCAGAGAGGTACTCGTTCACCCGTCCTCGCCCCCTCCCCTTCTTCGTCACCCATCATGTCGTCCCGCCCCACTGAACTTCGTCTCGGGGCCCCCGAGCCCTTTGACAGATCCTATGAGCAGGCACTTCCCTGGCTCGCCACTGTCATCTTCTACCTCACCATCAACGATGCCATTTATATCACTGAGGCAAAACGTGTCGCCTTCGCCCTGTCTTATATGACTAAGGGAACTGCTGCTACCTGGGCAGCCACTTATCGCCAAGGTACCTGTTATAACTTCCTCTCTTTTCCCCTAACTTTTCGCATCACGTGACTTTTCCCACAATCACATGATCACTTACATTCTTTTATCAGGTGACCCTAGACTCCTATCACATAACCTTCTGCTCTTCTCTGTCACATGATCTCACCTGATACTTCTTCTCACCCCTTTCCTTATCTCATAGACCATGATGTCATCAGTCTAGACTCCAGTCTGGGCTCCCTATCTCTTATCGCCTTATCTCTGATGTCATACCTCACCCATCACACGTGGTATGCTTCTCCACTTCTTTCTTTAATCTCCGCTTTCACCTTATCCTTTTATATCCGTTTCTTCCCATGATGTATTCCTTATCTCCTTGGTTATCTCACACTACGTCATACCCTACGCCCTTTACCCCATATGTACTTGTATTCTCATGTACTAGCGTCCCATTATATATACAGTCCCTTGACACTGGAATTGCTAGTTCGATTCTAGTCGTCTTTGGGACCTGCTCTGCAGACCACCTCCCTGGTTGACTCTACTAGTCTCTGCTCACCTCATCATCATTGTTTATCTTCGTGGAGTTATCTCCCATTGTCAGGTAGTCAAATCCCGGTACGATCTAAGCAAGAGGTTTCCTTGGGCCGCCGCCTATCAAGCCACCACCTCATTTCTCAGCGAGTCTCTTTCCTTTCTCTTCACATTACTCCTTCGCCCTTCCCCCTTCAGTTTTCCCTCGGTCTTGGCTTAGTTCGTAACAGTACCATCGATACCAACGGCAACATCTCCGTCAGAATGTGGAGCGCTTTCACTCACGCATTCAAGACCGTGTTCGAACACCACGACATGGTCAACAATGCTATCGCCTGGTTATCCACCAAGCGCGTTCTAGTCAAGAATGGTGCTTACTCCCCCCCCTTGTCCTCATACATCGCCGAGTTTAAAAACAAAGTCGCTACCGCCATGGTCACCAACCAAAACATCCTTATTGGCTACTTTGCTGCTGGTCTTCCCCCCATCCTCATGAAGAAGATTATGTCTATGGAGAACGTGCCCTCGACCATCGACAAATGGTATGAAAAGGCAGTTCATTTCCAGACCCAATGGAAGCGTGCTGCTGAGATATCGCGCCACTACATCTGACCCTCTACCCAGGGTCACCAATCCTTCACACCACGGAACTCCACCCCTGCCAAAGACCCTAACACCATGGACATTGACATCATCCGTGTCCCGAAGTTAACCCCCAAGGAACGAAAGCGATGTATTGAGAAAAAACTCTGTTTCTGTTGCCGCAAATCTGGCCATGCCTCCACCGCCTGCCCCACTTTCACAGGTAATAAACCCACCATCAAGGTGGTTCAAGAAGCCGAAGAAGACATCCCACGTTTAGTTGAGATAGACGAAGACGATGAAGACGTTCCTGTAGTCCAGAAAGTGGCCTTTAAAGTGGATTTTTGAAAAGGGGAACTTCTTTGACGCGAGTCTCCCCTTCTTCTCCTGTTTGTGCATCTGTACTTGTACAATCTTCAACTAAAGCAATGCAAATTCCTGTCCAAGTCATCGTACCAGATCACATGTTGAAAGCCGTCGACACCCGTGCCCTTGTTGACAGCGGTGCAGATATATCCTGCATCGACTGGGACTTTGTCCGCAAACACCAGCTTCCCACCAAGAAGCTTGACCACCCATTCCACGCACGTAACGCCGACAACTCCTATAACAAAAAGGGAGACGTCTGATACTCTTGTGACCTGTTCCTCAACATTGAAGGAATAGCCCGCCGTGTTACCTTTATGGTAATGTCGCTAGGACGCGACAACATCCTCCTTGGACTCCCCTGGTTGAAAGAAACCAACCCTACGATCAATTGGGCCCAATGAACCCTCTCTCTCTCCAAAACCCTCAACCAATCCAAGGAACTCTATACTACCCACGCCGCGGATTATGACTGCCACTTGTCCAAATTTTGGAAACCACCTCCTCATACCCTGCAACATACCCATGTCGACTCCGTCACTCATTCTCGTCTGTTCAAATATAACAAATGGAAAGACCCCGATGCGATCTGCGAAAACGATCAAACTGTACGCATCATGTTCCGAACTATTCAATTCGGATCTCACTTTGCCCCCTTAGGTTCTCGCTACGTCA
>QFEM01005372.1:0-12382 GCA_003316205.1 Boletus bicolor
TGTTTTAGTGGTATCAGTGACTTACACAATAGCTTAAATCGCATACCTGAAGCGGGTGTGCAAGCCCCTGCTTGACGGTGAGGGTTAGAATATCAACAGCAACAGCCTGTATCTGCGGGTTCTGAGAGAGCGCGGCATCCAAGATGGGTGAAATTGTAAGCACGCTGGCTTGCCTAGGTCCCGTAACTAGTACATATACACCGTCCGATACTGAATGCTAGTCATTCAGTATTCTGCCTTTTGGTGTAACGGCTAAGCGCGGCGGTCTGGTCGTTTACACTTTGCCCCGTTCATGACTCAGAATATGACCCTGACGATGAAGACGTTTGGTAGATTCGTTGGTGAAGAGAATGAGTGGGAGGATCATGCAAGACTTCTTGGTTTCTAAAGCAGCGAAGCATGCCGAACAGCGCAAGGGTGAGTAACGTACACTTGACGGTGTTGACGCTCGCCGTTCCAGGCTCTGCGCAAGGAAAGGGCCCTGACGTTGTGGATATGGCAGAGCTCGTTGGGAATACGGAAGGGTTTGCAGATTCTGGGTAAGAATCGCTGTTCCGGATGCAGTTGATGATGACGAGTCCGTGTCTTGAACAGGGTCAGCTCTGCGGTCGTTCAACATTACATTTCTGTAAACGACCAGACCGCCGCGCTTAGCCGTTACACCAAAAGGCAGAATACTGAATGACTAGCATTCAGTATCGGACGGTGTATATGTACTAGTTACGGGACCTAGGTAAGCCAGCGTGCTTACACAAAGCATGATAATAACTCGACGATAGACAGGTATCCAGCAATCTTCTCTCATGAACCAGGCTACAGACGTGAGTCCGGACATGCTCAACGCAGCTTACCGATCTATCTCTATGCTTGGGTACATTGCCGGATCGCCTGATCAATCGATCATTCTCGTCGTATGGCACTCTAGGCTTCTGCCGATTGCTAATTTTACAATGCTGCCACAAGGTTCTATAAAGGACTGCTTGTATAAAGCATGAAACCGGATCCCCACAGGTTGTGGACTCCTGGAGACTTGCAATCCTGATGTAGTCTGTTCTCGTTGCTGCCCTTCTCGGTGTTGTGGTTGTTCAGGCTTCGCCTGCCCTCTTTGGGAGGCAGTCGATAACTGCGCTAACGACGACACAGATCGATACCTTCACTCCATACACATATCATGCGAGTGCTGGATACTGCACCCCTACTCATGCGCTTGCATGGAATTGTGGAAGTACGTTCATTTAAAGCGATGCACGAGTGGTCCATCGAACGCTGACTCAATCAAGTCAGTCGCTTCTGGTGGTAACGGTGACTCCGTTTAATATTGTAAGACACTGGCGTGATACGTGCTGTGCCTAACTCATACTTGGATTGTCTCCGAGCGCACAGGGTATGTGGGATATGACCCCAATCTCAATACTGTGATCGTCGCTCATCAAGGAACGAACCCTTCACAAATGTAAGTTCTAATTTTAGCTGTCGTATGTCGTCAGGTATTTTTTCAAACTGTTACTTATCTTCCAGGGAGTCCCTCGTCACGGATGCTGACTTCTTCCCGGAGAATTTGCACTCCACGCTCTTCCCAGGACTTAGCTCCGACATTCAACTCCATAGTGGCTTCAGGGATGAGCAGGCACTGTATGATTTGCATCTTATTCCCACCCACCCTCTTAAATCATCATGACAGCACGGCCACGGATGTACTCGCTGCTGTGCAGAAAACCATGTCAGAGTACGGCACGACGTCCGTAACCATGGTCGGCCACTCTCTGGGTGAGTATCTCCAGACCTTGTGATACTCGTCCTTGGCAAGTGATTGAAGGTAGCTCACACCTCAATGTTATTGTTGTCTTGTAGGTGCGGCTATCACGGTCCTCGACTCGGTATATCTCCCCCTTTGGCTACCCGCCGGAACAACATTCCAGACCGTTGGCTACGGTCTTCCTCGTGTTGGCAACCAAGCATTCGCCAACTATGTGGATGCCCACTCGCACTTGACTCATATCAACAATGAAGAGGACCCCATCCCAATCTCCCCTGAAAGGTCAAGTCGTTCATGGCTGGTACGGCTCATCATCTCATCGACCTCTCCATCTTCCCTGCGGAAGATTCTTTGGACGTCTTCACTTGGAATGAAACCTGGAAGAGGTATCTTCTTTGGCTCAAGGACATCTCAGTGACCCCCGTCTACGATCGTTGGTTGTGGCACTACACCAGCCTTTCGTCGGACCAATATGTTCGCTCCAATTTCAAAGCGATTCTATCCTTTGATATCGACGTCCGTTCTCATTACGCAGCCTTACCTTTCCGTCACGATGAATTAAAATGGCATCTGCAGCTGCAGGTCAGCCTTTTTCTATCTCTCCTCATCGTCCTCTTCTCATTTCTTCTTAGGCGGCTAAGATCTGCTGATCAGAACCCTTCCTCTCTACGCGACGATCACATCTCCCCTTCCCATTGATGTGAACCATACAACTCCTCCCGTAAGAACTCCAACTCCAAACGTCGCAACAATCACGACTTCACGTCCTCCAGGGACAATCTCGCTCTCTTTGATTCCAAACCCAAGCCCGATCCCATGTGCATCATCTGTCAGCACACCGGGCATTGTTTCACGGAATGCAAAGAAGAGATTACAGTGAAAGGAAAACAAACGTTCGCGAAAGCTCTTAATGGACAACTCGTCCGACGTTCTAATAACTCCCCTCTGTATTACATTCAACCTCAACAGGCAATGTAAACAATCTCACGCCTCCACGCACCACGCATGCTCTTTCTGCGGCAAGACCATCCACGGCGCCTTGTCTCGTCTCTGCATTTGAATCTCTTTCCTCCCTCTGCACTAACAAAACTCCCACTTTCTCACTTTCACACCGTACTTCCCCCCCCTGCCTGCATTGTCCATGGACGCTTTCACGCACGTGTATTTTGACAATCTCATTCTCTCATCGTCTCCGTACGACTCCGATGCTGACTTCACATGAATTGTTGCTCCGTATCGTCCCGACGCCTTTTACGCATTTCTCCAAGACGCTCACGTACTGCACAAATTTCCAGAACTTCCTTTCAAGCTTCGTCATGGTTTTGCCCCAGGGAAGTTCGCTCCCATCACTAATACTTACATCCCTGATAATTTACCTGGGGCATACCAATATCACTCGATTATTGCTGGATACATTCAAGGAGAACTTGACATAGGTCGTTTCTCCAGTCTTTTTACCCAAAAAGAACTTGAGGCCAAAATCGGGCCCTTTCGCTCCTCACCCTTGCAAGTAGCAGTTAAGAAAGGAATAGACGGTGCTCCCGATAAATTCCGCGTCTGCCATCACTTATCATATCGAGGCACCATGGGCTATTCTATCAACGATGAAATCGACGCAGATGACCATCCCACCGAATGGGGTACCGCTGAACAATACGCCGAGATCGTAGGTGTTCTCACTCATCGCAAACACAGCGAATGTTTTCGCTACATCACAAGAGGACTCTTCCTCTTTGTCGATGCCTGCTGGAAGGCACGCCCTCCAATGCTCCTCCTCCATCCTTCCGTTCCATCCTTCTCATCACGCATATCACTGACAGATTTGTCGTGCCCCTCCCGGCACACAAGCAACCTCCCTCGACATCAAGGCGGCTTATCTAAAAGTTCCCTGCGCTCCCGACCATAAAAGATACATTGTTATCTTTTTTGATGGTCGTCTCTATCTTGACCACAATGTTCCTTTCGGAATCGCCTCAGCCGCGGGTCTTCAAGGAGAAGTCGCAGGCGCCGTTCTTTGTATTTGGGAACACTTCAAAGTCACGCCAGTCAAAAAATAGGTAGATGACATCTCTCCCTTTCGTTTTCATCGCACCTCTAGGCGTTCCTTGGCATCGCGAGAAAGGCCAAGCCTTCGGTGACACTGTAGAATACTTAGGATTCCCATGGGACATCCCAGCCCACTCCTTCACCCTCACTGCTTCCAAACGCCGCAAATATATCAGTCGTCTCTCACTCTTCCTCTCTACATACGAATGCCAGCGAGTTCCCAAAGAAGAGGGCAAAAGCGTCGCCAGATATCTACATCATTGCACCTTCGTATTCGCATACGGTCAATCTTCCGAAGGGTGCGATATAGGATGGCTCGAAGCCATCGCTATTGAGCGCGAGCTCGCAATCCGACTTGCCTATACAATCATGGATATAGGTAGCGGTTGCCTTGTGTGTCGAAACTGATGCAATATAAGGCAATAGGGCATGATACCCAGCATACCTTGAATACTTGAAGAAAGGGCTGCCGGCTGCCTATACAAGTGTTGGTGATCAGCGCTTCAGCAACCAAGAGTTTCTGGATACAATCATATGTTCGATAACTCATGAATGTGGAAATACTGGTAGTATAAACTGGAATTATCAGAGAGCTCGTGCTTTCCCTTTTCCTGGACTCGAGACCTCTATACCGTGCACCTTCTGAATCCAGTCCAAGCCCACCTTTTCCATTCTCCGCCGCTTTGAAGTATCCAAGCTGAGATCGTTGGCTTCCCGGGCGTAGTGAAGACCTGCTACTTCCTGACCGTGACCTAAGACCTCGTTGGCCACCTCTGCAAGTTCGCTATCTTCTGCATAACTCAGAAATTGACGCTGAAGGGCTTGGGCAAAATGCCGATGCAGCTTAAGACCAAAAGGCACCTGGAGCTCCTGAGTGAACCAGCGTCGTAAATAGGCAGATAACATTTTGCTTTCCCAGACCTCCCCATGGGACACAAACATGTAGGTTGCATAAGCAGTTTGGTCGTCAGATGTATCCCCAACCAAAAGGCTGGTGTATGCAAAAGTTTCAATAGGACGAACAATCCGCAGGAGTTTGATGATAACAACAGAAAGGGCAAAAGGAATGACGCGAAGAAGGTGCTTGTACTGGCCCGTGATTGAGGTGGTCTTGTTATATGAGCTATGCGTGACTAATGTTCCAAGTGTGGAGGACAGAAAAAGGTGTCGAGAGCTTGTGGATGAATTGGTATACTGCCAACGAGTGACTTCCGTACCACGGCCAGGAAGAGCGAGTAGATGCATAAGAGTCAAAGTTTCCGACCAAGCCTCCCTGATATCCAGAAGCCACTGGTTCACCTGAGTAGGATCCCAAAGAATTCCGTTCCCTTCACGTCTACAAAGCCGACCCTGTTGACAAAGCTGTTGCAGAAAAAAAACCGCTGGATGGTCATGGTTATCGCTGTCAAAGCTAGGGTTGGTGGAGGTGGGAAGACAAAATAAACCAAATCCAGGAGTTTCCATGTCGTTGGTCTCTAAGCTTTCTTCTGGAAAATCGAATGATCTAGAAGGAAAATCAACGCCAAAGAGAATATTTTCATCTAATTTCTGAGACAAGGCGGAGAGTGAATCTTGCACTCGTTGAATGTACTGAGAGAGGTCAATTGTGTGATTTTGGACGGTGATCTTGGTGTGGTTTGCATTCCATGTTATGGTCGGATGAGAGGGCATATTACGAGCTATCCTACTCATTGCCTTCATACATCGTCGCACAAAGGCAAGAGGAGAGATATGGTCAAGAGATCCCCATCGAACGATGATCTCCTGTAGCTGTCTGATAGATGCGTTAAGTTTGGAAAGACTATTGTTCAGCGTAATAGATGAACCTACTCCATTAACTTGGCATATAATTGCTCACTGTTGTTCTTTTGTCCTGCAGCTTGGAGGTAACGGTACCTGTCTTGTACAACAGCCATGAGAGTAAGCCGAATGCCAAATTGGATGCGGGCATAGTATACTGTGACATCCTTTGGACTTGAGAAACCACCTTGATGACGAAGTGATCGGAGAATGACATAGAGGGTGGATGGGTTTCGAAATGTATCGTCAAACATCTCAAATGAGTTACTAGGCATATATATGCTGCAGAGGGCAGCATCGACAAGGGAGGAAAGGCAACAGTCACTTGATGAAGAGGTGGTGGCAGCCAATGCTTCGGACAAACCATCCAGAAGAGCCTGACAGCAACTGAACTGGTCCCTCGTCAACCCAATTCGAAGAATACCCCCAGATGATACTGGGGATTCTGAGTTACCGATCAAGTATTGGTTCTCTTGAAGACAACGCAAGACCATGCATAGTAGTCTAACCTCCTCTAGGGCATAGGACTGTATCGTTTTTATATTCGCAGGCTGATTAAACCGATCTAGGATTGACTTCTCTCCTCTAAATCCTCCAATAAGCCAGAACATTCTAGCAGCATGTATTTGTAACTCACGGTTTTGGAGCGACCAAAAGCTCCTTGACCTGATCAGCAACTTTTGGAATTGTATTGGAAAGGCTTTCAAAGCGTCGTACTATAACTACCTTGAGTTGCTGAAAGAGAACGTCGTCTCTTTCAGGAAGGCTAATCAAAGCGGCAACATGGTCAGGACAGAGAGGTGAAATGAGATCAAATGCTCCGTTTTGTACAAAAAATGGCAAAAGAGCTTGACGATCCAGGGTTGAATGAGGTATACCTGCGGACAATGTGCCAGATGAATGTAATCCCAAGATTAAGAGTTGTGTGAAGGATTCAGTAGAGTTGTTGGACTGCGCAGCCTGCACCTGTGGCCCTGGGGGCACCCGCATCCACAAAGCAGAGCTACGATCCAGGTCAAAGGATTGAACTTGGCATTTTATGAAATAGTCCGTTTCTCTGAGATCCTTTCCACGAGGAAGTTGAAGTCGTCGCTGGCCATCTTCTCGGCAGTGTTTTTGCCAGTGATCGCACATGGGTAAAGGCTCTCCTTGTTTTTTTCCTGTATCATACATCGCAAAGTAGCAGGAATTGCAGGCATAGCCATCAATGGGGGTGCGAATATGTTTTATGGGTCCAAATTGGTCAGTGCGCATGCAAAGACCACGCAACTCTCCCATTGAGATGACGACATTCGGAAATTTGGCAAGGATCTTCTGGATAAAACGTCTTTGCTGGAAATTATAAGCACCTTTTCCTTTTGAGGGTGGACGTCTTTTGCAAAAAGGGATGTGATGAGGACCGCGATCACAGGTTGTAAGACTTGTGAAGGATTCTCCCCAGCAGTGAGCCAACAAGCTAGCAAGAGGGACTCCGTAGCCGCAAGGTTTCCCATTGTGCAGATTTCGGCAGACAATGACGTCGTAGTCCAACAGATAAGCACAATTAATACTTTGTAGATCTTCGTCTTCAAGAAGCTTGTTTGTGATAGGCATAGCTTGTTGAACGTTGTAATACTCTATATGTATAATAGTTCACACGCTCATTGTACTTAGATACAAACTCAGCTGTGCTGAGTTACAATCGATCTTGATCTCGAACCAGCGCCCATTCCATTAAACCAGGAACACCAGGTATGTAAACTGTACATGGCTCTGCTACTACATGCCCGCCTTCAACAGGTTATGAGCCCCGCCTGTGCTATATGCACGGCGACCATGCCTACTGAGTCGACGCGTTTTTACGCTTGACTCAACGCTTAAAACACTCTGTGCGTTCTTACGCCGAGTGGGTTCGAACGTAGACACGTCTATGCGTTTTTTACGCTGGACCGCCTCTGATGCGCTTTATGCGCTCTCAGGTGTAAAAATGTCACCTGGATATTCCAGGGGGAGACTATGTCACTTTGGTGACAGGGCCCTGAAAGCGTTCAGGAATGAGCGATTTACTTCGCCCCCATTTTCATTCGATTATGGTACAGTACTGACGTCTTCTCATCCCACCAGACTCTACCCTCAACATGTCCACCACATTCAAAGACCTCCCTCGTCTTAACGGCACCAACTACCAACGCTGGCGTGTCGACATGGATGCCTTCCTTCGTTCTCAAGGCGTCTGGACCGTCTTTCGTACTGAATGTCCCAGTCACGTCTGGGATAAGGAAGGTGTTAACGTCATCGTAGACAACTCCAGCGCCATCGAAGCCTGGAACGAGAAGGACGACAAGGCCACTGGTTTTATACGCCTCAAGATGGAGCACCACATCGCCTCTAGGTACTCCAATGACCTCAACTCGAAGCAAATTTATGATCGCCTCGAAGCCGATTTCGCCACTCCGTCCATCGCATCTGCCTTCGCAGAGTTCCGCACCCTCCTTAACCTCACCATCCCAGAAAACTCCCATCCCGCTCCCACCTTCTCTAAGATCTGCGCGCAGTTCGCGCGACTTGAGGAGCTAAAGCACCCGATCGACCAAAAAATCCAGATAATGCTGGTACTCTCGAAGATTCCGCGTTATGCGGATATTCTATCGACTCTGATGAATCAGGCATCGATCGGAGATTCCTCTGCTGGGAAAGGTAAAGGGAAAGAAGGGCAAGCCACCTCTCTCATGGAACTGGAGAAGCTCGTCGTCGCTGCTTGGCAGCAACATTCGTCTCGTCGAGGACAACCTGCAGCTGGCGCACAGGCGCACAAGGTTTCCGCCGTAAAGCGGAAAGGGGGAGATCCCCAATTTTCACAGCAGCAGCAGGGCGGCTTACAGCAGCCGCAAGGCCAAGGCAACGCCCAGCAGGGCAAGAACAAGAAGAAGCGTGGCAAGCGCTCTCAGGCTGGTCAGGACAAGCAAAAGCAACGCAAGGAAGCTCACCTTGCAGACGAATCCGCCACCGCCTCCTTCGTCTTCTCCGCCGCCAACATCCTCTCCCCTGCTGGCGAACCGACATACTCCACTACGGTCGATCCCCGCCAACTCGCCCATACTCCTGGTGCGACGTCATATGGTCCTCCCGCGTTTCCGCACACGCAGAACGCGATTTCTTTGGCGCATCGCTTAGGCATGACGCCCACATGCGAAACAGTTTGCACTCTGGACCCGGTGGCAAACCGTCACCTCCTCGCCCCCGTACCCAGGCAGCCTACATCAGCACCTGCCACCGCTACTCCCGCAATCGACGATTTTATCGTCGGCACCTCCATCACCCCTCCAAGGGAACGTAGCATTTCACCCTTCTTCCATGACGACCTGGCTAGTCGCATGGGAGTATCCAACTACGGCGAATCGGGCTTCAAACAGCTCGATCAGCACATCACCCATCCGTCCCTCGTCGGACCAAGCAAGATACCTCTAGAGGAACGCCTCGAGGATCTCTCCAACAGCGCCCAAAAGGCCTGGATGGAAATCGACGACGAAGACACAGTCTCTCTCGGGGAAGAGTACTATGACGAGTACCTGGGAGATGCGGGGGATTTTGGTTTCTCTTTTGAACCATGGTCAGTCAATCCTCACCTAACCAACTCAGACGCTGATGTGCGATTTTCTTCGCCACAGAAAAACATGTCGTATACTTGTTCGTCTGTAGTAGGTAGTGAATGAAATATACTACCTTGTTATCCTTCCGCACGGTGTGATGATTGCAATAACTCCTCGAGTAAAGGCAAAGAGCGCGAACATGACCACCACGGTCCGCCTCCAGACACTTGGTTACTCGACTCAGGAGCTTCGGCTCACTTCACTTTCAATTTACAGGACTTTATTGAATACGCCGAGTACAAACAGCCACGTTTCTCGCAAACTGCGAATGGCAAGGCACCAATATTAGGTGAAGGCACCGTCATCGTCGAGTTCGAAGGACACCCTGTGCGTTTATCGCCGGTGGTATATATGCCTCAGTGCAACCTCAAACTCATCTCTATGGGCACTCTGCTCAAAGATCGCTGCATCACCATTGCGGCCTACCCAGGTCGCATCGATTTTATCGATAAATGTGCCAAAAGGACTATCCTGTCCTTTCACTCTCATGGCGCCGATACCATGTTCTGGATCCGCGCACCCTCCATCAACCCATATGCCAAAATAGTCATGGCCTCTGTGGATTATGATCTACTACATCGCCGCATGGGACATCCTTCTAAGGATGTACTCAAAGCTGCGCGAAAGCATTTAAAAGACTTCCCTGATGTTGAAGTACCAAAAAATGATAAGATTTGTCCTGGATGCCAACTAGGCAAACAACCCAATAGGACGTTTCCTCATACTGAGCGAAGGGCAACCGCGCCATTTGAGTTGATTCACTCCGACCTTAAATCTTTTGAGGTCGAATCCTATCATAAATACAAATACGCCATCGTCTTTTATGACGATTACACCTCTATGGCATGGGTTACTTGCTTGCGCTCCAAGGATCAGGCTTTGAAAGCCGTTAAACAATTCTTCTCATATATCCGCACACAGTATAACGCCAATATTAAAGGCTTTAAATCCGATGCCGGAGGCGAATTTACCTCCAAGGCTTTCGTTGATTATCTGCGGGATAACGGTATTCATATCCATCAGTCTGCCCCATACGCGCACCAACAAAACGGTCGTGCTGAGCGATTAATTCGCACTTTAATGGATAAGGCTCAATCAATGCGTCTTCACGCTTGTCTACCCGAATCCTACTGGGAGTTCGCGATCTTACACGCAGCTCACATATATAATATTACGCCTATGAATAGATTGCAATGGCGTACTCCCCATGAACTACTCAAGGGGGAGAAACCTTCGGTCTCACACCTTAGGGTATTCGGATGTGGTGCCTATGTGCATCTTCCCGATGAGACACAAAAGGGCAAGCTGCAGCCCAAATCGCAGCTAATGGTTTACATCGGCGTGGCAGCCGGGAGTTCGCAGAACTACTTGTTCATGCGACCAAATAACTCTCTACATACATCCGCCTACGCCGTTTTTGACGAGAATCTGTTTCCCAGATGCTCAGGGGCTCGGCCTCATAAGCCGATCAGTCACGCCCCTAAAAAACCTCACTCTACAGAGGAACACCCCTCAGACCCTTCGGAGTCAGAGGATGATGACCCAGCGCCGGTCCCACCGCTTTCGCAACCTGAGCGACCACAAATGCCTGTTCGCGACCTTACTCCACCACCACCTCCTGTAACACCTCCTCGTGTTCCTAGACCACCTCCTGCTGGACCTCCAGCCTTACCTCCTCGTCATGAGCGAATTCGTCGCCCCCCTACTCGACCTGGAAATGTTTATGGCGAACGCCGTCACCCTACCGAGCAGGTGAAGGATATCGAGAAAGCTTCCACATGGAAAAAGTTAGTTGGTGAAGAGAAAGAGAAGGAAAAAGCGCCGGACACTCCTATTGTCCCTGGTGGTCTCCCTCCATCGCCTACTCCTTCTGAGGACGATGTTGAGCGGATCACCAGTGAAGGGGGAGAAGCCCTCATCAATTACCTCTGTTCACGCGCAATTCCATTCGCGCAGTCATCCAATACTCCCAACTATCGGGAATGGTCCCTTCGGGACATAAATAAATTACCTGCCGCAGAGCAATCTGCATGGCGGAAGGCCTGTGACACTGAGCTTGAAATGCTTAAGCAACGAAAGGTATGGGAAATAGTCGATCGCCCTGGTAATCGAAAGGTTATCAAAAATCGATGGGTCTTTGATGTCAAGTCTGACGGTCGGAAACGCGCACGATTAGTAGCGAAAGGTTTCTCTCAGGTCGAAGGTTTAGACTATGACCAAATATTCTCGCCTGTTGTGCGATTTGAAACGGTGCGATGTATGTTCGCCTTAGCCGCCTTAAATGGTTGGCATCTATCAGGACTTGATGTCCGATCTGCCTACTTATATGGCATTCTAGAAGAAGAACTCTACATGGAGTTTCCAGAAGGGTATGCCCCCTCAAATCTAAAAGGCAAAGTACTCAAACTCCTACGCGCCATTTATGGTCTTAAACAAGCCGGCATAACATGGTGGCGCGTGCTTGACGCTTCCATGAAGCAATTAGGATTTGAACGGCTCAGAACCGACGCCGGTCTGTTTGTGTACAAGCGAGGAAATGATATAGTACTCGCGATAATCTATGTCGACGACGCAATCTTTTGCGGACCCTCAAAGAGCTTGGTCGAAAGACTTAAAGCCGCTTTCATGAAAAAGTGGGAATGTCGCGATCTCGGGGAACCAGCTGAATTCCTCCGAATGAATATCCATCGAGAAGGTCACCGCATTATAATAGACCAGCGGAATTACCTCGACAAAGTGTTGGAACGCTGCGGAATGATCAACGCAAAGCCAGTACGCACACCTCTACCGCAGGGTTATTACCCAGCGAAGAATGATGGTCCAGTGAACCCAGAGCTTCGTACTCGGTTCCAAACTGTTATCGGATCATTATTATACCTTATGATTGGGACGTGGCCCGATATCTCATACGCCATGACTCAACTTGCCCGTCAATCAGCCAACCCATCCCAAGAGCATCTCGAGAAAGCTCTATACATTTGCCGCTACTTAGTTGGCACTAGTGATTACTCGCTAGTATATGATGGTGATTCTGGCAAAGGCATTATTGCCTGTACTGACTCTGACTGGGGTCAAGATAAAATCACCGGTCACTCGCAAACAGGTTATTACCTGAAATTAGCGAATGGTGTGTTTTTGTGGAACTCACACT
>QFEM01005373.1:0-23247 GCA_003316205.1 Boletus bicolor
ACTTGGAGTCCCAAGCCCCGTTCTTGATGATCCTCCGAGATAATTCATTCCAGCTCGGAAACGACTCACCCACTTCCGTCTCCGTCAGTGAGGTCATTGACACCTCAGTGACGGTCTGCTTTATTCCATCTCAAGCTTCCTCCGTTGGCAAGGCCTCCCCACTCTTTGTTTCATACTTATGAATAACACGTTCTCCGCGTTCCCTCCGATCCATTTTTTCATATCCGCGGGATGACATGGTATCTTTAACTTGTAAGGACGCAGGTGATGCGCAGACGATGGCGTGACGTGACATAAGGGTGTTAACCCCAGAATGACCGATAAATACGGTTGCGTGCTGCGGCAGCGCTGCGCTGGCTGGCAACTTCCCCCGATCACCCTTTTCCTGAACGACTTTCGTAGATCTGCGCCGCGTATGGCCCGGAAGGGTAGCAACGTTCGATCGAAACCCCATGTTCAATAACGCATCCAATATCGATGCCAGTCATTCGACGTTCAGCGAGGTTCACAGGGACCAGTACATTCATTCCAGAGCACTCGTCCAGGGTAACCACACGGTCAATACTATCGTGCATGGGAATCAAGTCTTCCAAGGTGGTCTGGGTGAGCATCCTAGCTTGCGCTATGCGGACCAAGTTGACCGAGTCCACCCAAAGGACTAGAAAATCTCCACCGTACCAGTGTACCCAGTGCAGCATTCGACTCCATTGATCGCCATCCCGCTCCAGCCTGCCTTCCAGGCACACGATTCGAGTTGCTCGCGCGCCTCACAGAGTGGGTCGACAGCCCCAATTGCGACCAGCACATTTGCTGGTTGAGCGGCCTTGCAGGCTCCGGAAAATCAGCCGTCGCACAGACCGTTGCAGACAGGTATGCAGCAGGTCAGCACCGACTGGCAGCAAGCTTTTTCTTTTCGCGGAAGGAGATATTGCGTAGAAAGGCACAGGGATTCTTCCCGACGCTCGCTTGTCAGATCTTGGCGTTCGCACCATCCATCAGGCCTGCCTTGCTTGGTGCCCTTGATGCGGATGCCACGATCCCCACTAAGGTACTGCTGGAGCAAGTGCGCAGGCTTCTTCAGGAGCCGATTATGTCTTCCGCGAGTTCCTTTCCTGATCCTGTTCTGATTGTTGTGGATTCGCTCGATGAATGCGATGATGTGAAGATGGCGAGTGAGATCATCCATCTCCTCTCCGGGATCTTACGTCACTGTCGCTGGCCACTCAAGGTCTTGTTTACAAGCAGAGCTGAACCGCACCTTGTCCACACCTTCCAGCATCCAGAGCTGCAGAGCATGACTCGTTCTCTTCAGTCGCAGGACTTTGGCGTTGACGACGACATCAGAGCCTATCTCCGTCATTCCTTTGGGGTCATTCAGGAATCTATGAATGCCATTTCTGTCAACAATTATCCATTACCGTGGCCGTCCGAGGATGGAATCGAAACAATTGTGCAAAAGGCGGCTGGATTGTTTATCTTTGCCACGACGGTGGTCAAATACGTCGGTATAGACTATGGTTCGCCTGTCGCGCAGCTGCGAGCAGTCCTCCAAGTACTTCGAAACGGGGCGAGTGGAGATAGTGCCCTTGTTCACTCATCCCTCGATACGTTATACTTGGATGCTCTTAGTACGATCCCAGACGTGGAGAAAGTTAACCTGGTACTTGGACTGATTGTCTTTGCTTTCCGGCCGCTGTCCACCCGCGGTCTTAACGACTTGCTTTGGAAATTCCAGTTCGATGCGTCTTATGTTGTCAAGAATCTTCGCTCTGTACTAGTGATCTCAAACTCCAGTATCGAAAGCGACGGCGCAGTTCGCATTTATCACACCTCGTTTCGCGACTTTCTCACCAGTCCCCCTCGATCTCGACAATATTTCGTGGACCCTGTTGTTTTTCACAGCATCCTCGCTCGTGCATGTTTAGAGTTGATGATCCGGCACCTCAGGGTTGACATGTGCCAATTAGGTGATCCATCCATCCTAAATTGCGAAATCGGAAATTTGGAAGAGCGATGCAAGCTCCGTATCAAAGAGGGCGTGAGCTATGCTTGCCGCTGGTTTTCGCGCCATCTCTCTCAGGTACCATGGGATCGGACAACGGACAACGTGCTCATTCTGAGCCTCCAAGGCTTCGCCAACCAATATCTTCTCAATTGGATTGAGGTACTCAGCCTGACTGGCGAGTTAGATAGTGCAGTATTGAGCTTGCGCGAGGCTGCATACTGGCTCAAGGTGAGAATGACCACTGATTGTGTGGCCGCACCTGAGTTTTACTGCAGTGCTCGCCAAAACCATATGAAGAAACACTGTCGTTGTTTCGCGATGCGGAAAGACTAATTCTGATGTACTATGAATCCATCCAGCAAGCAGCACTGCAAGTCTACTATTCTCTTCCCTGCATACCAACACGCGTTCAAATCCGAGCCACATATGCACATGAATTGAAGAATAAGTTTGTGATCACTCACGGCCTCGATGATCACTGGAAGGTCTGCCTTCGTTCGGTGTCCACCGGCGCCGCTATTCAATCTCTCGCCATCTCTGCTTCTGGACACTTGATTGCGTCTGCTGGTGACTCCACAGGAGTGCAGCTATGGGATACGCTTACTGGTAACAATACTGGCCACTTTCGTGGCAACGGCACTTCAACCTGTCCCGTTGTTTTTTCTCCTTCTGGAGACTACGTTGCCGTCGGCTACAAAACAGGAGCGATCGACCTTTGGGATGCTACCACAGGACAGCGACTTTTAGACCCGAGCCAAGGTCTCCATAGTGCTTCAGTGATAGTTCTTGCCTTCTCCCAGAACAGCCTTCTCGTTGCCTCCGGCTCAGCGGATGCAACTGTCCACGTTTGGGATGTTTCCTCCAGGAGTCTCAAGCATTCATTGGCATACCATGAAGGACCCATTCTCTGTCTCTGGTTTTCGCCTAGCGATGGTTTGATTGCCTCAGGTTCGGACGATACGTCAATCACGACGTCTGATGCGCACTCGGGCCAGCGAGTCTGTAGATTTCAAGGACACACAGATAAAATCAATAGCGTTTCGTTTTCGCCCGACAGTAGGCGCATTGCCTCCGCCTCCGACGACCGGACCGTCCGTCTCTGGGACACACAGACTGGAACTTGCCTTCGGACATTCGCTGGAATGCACAAAAAGCCCATACGTCAAGTCTGGATTACTGCAGACGATAAACACATCGTCTCCGTATGCAACATGGATATATACATGTGGGAAACTGGTTCTCCAAATCGAAAGTCGCCGCAGCATATCTGGTCAGTCAACCACCACTACCGAAAATTGTGTACGGTATTCCCAACGTGGTATGCGAAATTGGCCAAGTTTATTCCCCCAAGTCTGATTGGCCACATATTCGACACGGACGATGGCACCGACCTCTACACGGTGCCTTCACCTGATGGAAAGACCGTGTGTTGTGCTTATGGTTCTTGCCTCTTGCTTCTGGAGCACCTTGCACCGCAGAAGAGCTGGTCAAAGGTGCGTCTACTTGGGACACCCTCGACTCTGGGCACACCACCGTTGACCACGGACAATCCCGATGCCACGACTATCGCAATGACACCTGACACGACACTGTTGGTAACGTCCGCTGATGATGGTATTATCAAGATATGGAGTCCTTCGAGGAGTAACTGGAAAACTATCCAATGTGCCCTCAAGAAAGCAACTGATGGCTTCTGGCCTTCCCCAGACGGACACAGTCTGCTTGTCAAACCAATAGTTGGTCTCCAGCTAGTCATGTCAGCTGGCACGTTGATCACGGATCTGGAGACGGGTGGTGACGCGTTAGGCGATTCCGCCGCAGTCCCATCGCCTGACTCGAGATACTTTGCCTACTGGGCAGATTACATATGGAACGTCGACGAGAGCCTTAGCATCCACATCTACAATGCATCTTCCGGCGTCCGTCTCAAACGCATTCCAGGCTTCTTCGACATCACATGCGGTATATTTTCTGCGGAGAGCGACCTTTTTGCCTGCGCACATGGAGATGGGGTCGTGCAAGTCTGGGAACTCCCATCCGTGCTCTGCAAGACGACTATCATGACGGGACATGCCGCCATCACGGCGTTGGAATTTCTACCAGGAAACGTCACACTGGTTGTGGGAAGCGATAGAGGTTGTGTGGAGATACGGCTGGTGGAGAATGGCGATGTCGCACATCGCGTCGAGTGTTCACTGTCCAGGGTCTCGGCGCTTGCCGTACCCAACGGAGCACTCATTGTTATCGTTGGTCATGAAGATGGCTCCATGTTTGTTTGGGACCCGTCGTATTCCAATGTCGTCCCGCACTGTCTTTCACCCAAGGTACTCAAGGAGGGATCGAATAGTACTGTCAGCGATCCAGACGGCATTGATTTCATCAAGTTCACCAAAGGCTATCAGTCTGTCTGCTCACGCAGCCTAGAGGGCGCCATTTGCACTTGGGATTTGACCCGTTGCCTTGCCGAGTATGCCGAACAAGCAAAGGAAACGTTGGTAGAGAGTGCTGTTGCCGATATCATCACCACCAACATTCCTACTGAGCCCTCCGATCTCCCCTCCTCGGATCCCTCCGACGGGTTGACCAGTCTGACTATGCTCGGCAATTTTGGTGCTCAAGATGGTACGGTAGTTCCGACCGATTCCGCACCTGTGGAGTCTGCTTTGTTCGTCCCACAGAACGAAGTCTCCGAGCCGGAGCCCACAGCTCCTCAGACTACCATCGAGGAGCCCGCCACGCCTGACAAACCAACCTCCCCTCCGAGCCCGACGTCTAATCCCTCATGCCCACATCTCGTTTCGCATTCGGACTCCCACATCATCTATGACAGATACTTCCGGTCCACGTACTCTGTAGATGGTCGGGAAGGCTGGGTTTACCGCGGGTGGAAGAGAATGTTCTGGCTGCCTAGCGACCTTCGACCAGATTCGCCGACTGCGCTGTCTGCGTTCGAGGACAGGCTTGTCATCATGACTAGGTCCAGGTCGATTGTGTTCTTTGATTTGAGTGAGACTCCCCTATTTTTTGTGTTGTGTTGTGTATCGTATCCGTTGATTGTATCTTCTTCATAGGGCCGATGGTTGATTCAACGCCCCTCCGATCGAGTGGATAGGACAGCAAGACTTGACAGAAATGACATGTCATTGGGTTTTTGGATCAAAGAAAAAAGTGCCGAGTAAAAATTGGAGCAAGGATCCTCGCAGTATGCAGTGATGTACGAGAGATTGGTTGTGAACTTCACCGCTTCACCCCTGAGAAACGATCAGGCATTCAGAACGTCATGAGGGATTGATACACCTCGTCAACGGATCACTGTGCGTACCCGACCCATGGGTATACGCGTCTTTGTTGACTCCCCAGACCGGGCCGGGACGATAGAATTGTGATTATGCACAAATACCAGACAACCATGGCATAACATAAGGGGATGGGAGCAAAATAAAACTAAAAGAGGGTATCCAAAGCTAAATTTTCGTCGGTAGCAATACCTGCCAATAGAACTGTCCTCCGGAACGTGAACTGCGATCTAATACGCGACCAGCGGTCACAAACTGGCTCGTATCGTTGCGTGCACCTCTATGGACAGGGAGCCATGTGGATCTCTTCATCGTAGCAGGGACGCGGACGAATGGCTGAAGTGTAGTGGCTAATCGAATCCATATCTGCCAAGGATTGACAGAATGCGAACATAACGATGAGCTCGATGGCCAAAATTCTCAATTTCGCTAGAGGTCGCCGTCCTTCAAGTTCATCGTTTGGTGAGAAGAGCAACCCATACGGAGTGACGCTAATCGACATTCAGATAGCGAGTGTGCTGGTGAAGGCGATCACCGCCAGGTAGACGTCGCAAAGTAAACATTACAGGGACTTGGCGCACAGAGGACATTGTCATTGTTGTTTCACAGATTATGTCGGCAATGTGCCGCCTTGTCGGGGGTTCATCGTTCTCTCTGAAAATAAGTCAGAAGTATCTGGGAATGTGTTTCAGCCGATTGAGAAGGAGCGCTAGATGGCATGAGACCTGGACTCACCTCTGAAAGCAGGGGACTCAGCGGCGGAGCTGGCGCTGACATGACGCGACAAGGTCACGTGTAAGGGTTCGTGAGGCCACCAACGGGGAGTGGCATGCGGCAGGGGGCTGTCCTCCTCCGACTCGGAAGTCACAGCAAGTCAAAGCCAGTACTTGAGCCCGCAGTATTTTATATTCCTTCCTGGACACGTACGTTCACGACGTCCCTCAAGTTTACATCCAACGGATCTGCTAGAGTCCGCACATCGTACAACCAACCTGAAACACCACGACCTACTAGTACGCCCAGTCTAGAGTGCCAAGTGGTACACATCGACGCAGTTACAGCCTATTCTTTCACATTATTTGATGATCCTCCAAGATGATGCATTCCAGCTCGGAGACGACGTCCAACTCACCTACTGGGATCAGTCCCTTTTCAACCTATTCCCGTCTCAGTGAGGCCACCTCTGATGGTCAGCTTCATTCCATCTCAGTTGCCTACTCGTTACTAACGCCTCCCCTCTCTTTCTTTCATACTCATGAACACGTTCCCGCCTTCCCTCCGATCCGTTTTTCATATCCGCGGGATGGCATGGCATCGATCTTCAACTTATCGCCGCGCCAACAGAAGCGCCCGACCTCGGTGCCTTCAACTCTGTCTTCCGCGAACTCCAACAATTCCAGATCGGTCCTCCACGTAACCTTCACACGACCCTCCCAGCGCTCGTGCTCCACGCGGACCACGACGAACGCGAACTCGAACCCGAATCTGCGTCTCCACGCTCGGCACTCCTGTCCGCACCGCCCACGGACTCGGAAGCGAATGCGGGTTCGACGGTGTGGACGCAGGGTATTATCGCGTCGTATTTCGACCCCTCGGTGGCGAGTGCACAGTCGAGGAGTGCGGTGGACGATCGGTCACGTGCCACAGACAGCGCGGCAGACGACGAGGGTGCGCCTGGACACCGTCTGGGTCTGAGCTTGGGCAGGGTCGGCGAGGGCGCGTTTGGTGGGGACGGTTCCGATTCTGAGACAGAGGGTGAGATGGACCCGCTTGCGTTCACCGTCGTGGGGTCTCTCGCATCCGACGCAGGGGGTGTGGGCCCCGATGGGGTCGTGGACGACTCGGAACATCCTACCTTGGGCACGATCGACAGTGTGATCGAATTTTTGATGTCCGAGAGGGATAGGGTTCAAGCGGGTCGGTTGGCAGAGAGACGAATGGTACAACATTATAGTTCGACGTCGGATGGAGGAGCGAGGCAGCGCCAGGAAGCAGATATGAGACGGGCGAAAAAGCGGCGGCGGAAGAAACCGATAAAGACGATCCAGATATTGAGGCGCGAGGTCGACGCACCGGAGACGGTGTCTGAGACGACGGTGCACGCAGGCGATGCGAGCGGCGATGCAGATCGAGATGATGCGGATGCGGATGTGCCAGAGGCCGAAGGTGATTCGTCCTCGTCGCTTGATAATGCGCACCACCACTACAAATCCACGCCGTCGACGCCCCCTCGGACGAATCGCGTCCTTAAACGAGACGTGTTGAAACACAGCAAGTCGACACCGACGCTCAAGGTCAAAACGATACCCCCTGATCCGCAGATCTTAAAGCTACGATGTCTCGCACATAAATTGCGACTCAGGTTCCCGGAGGACTACGAGCGCATCACTACTTTGCTCACTCAAGACTTTAGTGGCGCAGAATCTGATTTCTCTGATCCAAGAGGGCCGGCGCCACGCGCCAGGGATACCTTGATACATGTTTTCATCGATCAGTTGCGTCATCCTTTTCGTCGTTTTGTATGCAGATGGGCAAATGCTGACCGCGATTCGTTCGCACAGCTCCAACATTCTCATTGGACTTCTTACACATCATAAGAAACACCGTTCGCTATCACGTCGTCCCAAACGTCTCTCACACGCAGCGCTCGCGCTTCTTCTCGAACGGGGCCGGCCGATTACGAGACGATGCCTGGTGACCTCTTCACCACTATACCAACCAATGGAACCGGCCACCCAACTGGGTTACGACGTCCGGATATATGCACGCGTACCTGATAAGGGGGACGCGCCGGACAGGCGACACCTTCACCCACCCGACTCTGCCGCGTCGCGTAGCGCCAACTGGCGGAAATCCGATACGAACCCCGCTTCTACTTCTTTGTCGTCCTCTTCAAAGACACACGTACGCGGACACTCGGCTGGGAATATCTCAACGGACTCGGATCGTGTGACCAAGAATGGGAATGGGAATGTCAGCAGGAGTGGCGGTGGCAGCGCCGCGCATACGCTCGCTGGACCTTCTGGGACGACAACGACAACGACGCGGATACGCTATAGAGAACAAGGCGTGGACGAACTCCTCCAACTCAAACTCCACCAAGCAATCGCAGCGACTGACCCACCTCCGCCCAACGCCACGATCGTGCTCGCCACCGGGGACGGCAACGTTGGTCAATTCAACGAGGAAGGGTTTTTGGGTCCCGTTCGACTGGCGTTGCAGCGTGGCTGGAAGATCGAGTTGTATGCATGGCAAGAGGGGCTGAGTCGGGCGTGGAAGAGAGCGTTTTCGGACGGACCGTGGAAGGAGCGATTCAAGATTATCAAGATGGAGGACTTTGCGGAAGATTTGTTGGAGGTGGAGGTGGAAGTGGAAGGGAGGTAGGTGTGCTGCTGGAACCCCGTGCCATTTTTTTCCATCTCTCGGGCCCCCCTCCTTTTTTTTTCATTTCTATCATATGGTTCTGATTGGGTTGTGTTTGCGTGTGATGAGAACAGACTCTGCCTGTTGGATCCGACGACGCTCCATTTGCTTTGTGTTACTACCTTGCATGCATCTTTGCACTTTGTATCTACTACATATCCTTGTCTTTGACCGTAGCACGTTTCATGACGAACCTTCCATCTAGCCGGGCTTGTATGTAACTGTAGTAATTTATTAGATAACGGTCTGTAGATCACCCGCAGTAGTCGACGCATTTGCTAGTACATGGTAGAATTATGGCCAGTGGGCTAACATCAAGCCAGAGTATTTAGTTCGGGTTTCAATTTCAGGTCCAGCTTTAGGGGAGACCACGTTAAGGAAAAGATCCCCCAATTGAAGATCGTACGAGCCGCAGACTCACTGTACCGCATTCCCCCCGCTCCTTGTGCGGACCCATGTATTAGTACATTGTCTGAAATGCGGTAGAATAGATTACTTAAAATAGATTAAATTTTGACCCAAAAGGCAGCTGCGCCGTGATGCCGAAGCTAGCGGGAAGGATTTGAAATTAACCCCCTCCAATAAACTCTAATAGAGATTTTATTTTCGATGTTAACTTTGCATTTTTGGCTGGGTTTCTCGTTTTTAGAGCTCCAGTTTATTCTATTCTGCTCGAATTTTGCCAGTGGAAAGGTAGATTATCATGACTCAGATCCGTCTTATGACAACCTCACTACAGCACACGTTGCACGTCGCCAATCAAACTCGTCCCGCGTACTGATCGGATGTCAAGTTCAACACCCTTCGAAGACCGGCTCGCGACTCGCGAAACGCAGTCTTTTCGGAATATCACAGGGTTGGCAGTCGTTCTTCCATTCCAAGTTGCTATGGGGCCTCCAATTATGTACCATTGAGGAACATTATTATTGCCGGGCACATCAAAGTGCAACTACATGGCGACCCGAACTCCCTTTCAGCGCTCAGCTTGTTGCAGGATGGCCATATTTGCACGCATACAAGGCTCGCTTTCTTCTTCCCGGTGCGACTGCGATGTTCGTGGGTTTTTTCCGAACGAAGATGCCATATTTAGGGTACTATTTACTTCCTCCGCGCATATCTGCCGTCAACGTAAGTGTGTCTACCTTTCAAGTTGGGAATGACGAACGCGAAAAAAGTTTGTCTCTGAGCCGCCGGGAGTCAAAAATGGCGGCCAGGAATGGACGACCCGTTGCGACGGTCCACTGAAAACTGGAAGTTGGTCCATCCCAAGCACAAGCAAGCAGATACGGATCTGTTGGCGGCGGCGTGACGCAGCCTGACAGGTGTCATCTTGTTATCCGCGGTAGCGGGGCGAAAACTGGCAAGTTTCACTGCGAGTGACGGAACGTCACCAGTTCACTAGGCCACCCCTTCAAAATTACATTTCCGCAGCCCTTGTACCCTAGATTCAGGTGCACACATCACGAACAGATCACGTGTGCATGTGATGGGCCAATAGGTCGGACGCGGGACTGTCAGCCGATAAGCGTAAAAAGGTGGGGGAGAAACGGGGACCATGGATCGCCCCCGTCTCCTCCTCTGAATCTTCCTTCTTCGCTCCATCTTCCGATCCACCCGTTCGATTTTTTCCCGCTATCTGTCCCCCCTTCAGCTCTGATCACGCGCGGCGTACTCGGATGGCGAACACGACGACATTCTCCGCGGTGCTTCTCGCGGCCACGCTCTCCTACACTCTCTATCGTCGGCTCACCAAACCAACGCCACCCGCGCCACTCCCCCCTGGACCGAAGCCGCTCCCCATTCTGGGCAACATTACTGATCTCACTGCAAAAGAGCTTTGGCTCTTGGCCGAACGATGGGCAAAGCAGTATGGTCCGTCCGCCCTCATATTCGCCTGGTTCAACACACTACAAAAACTGTACTGATTTATTTTTTTGGATAGGTCCTGTCACGTATCTCCATGTTTTTGGTCAGGGGCTCGTCTTTTTGAATACCCCTGAAGTGGCATTCGATCTGTTGGACAAACGTGGTGCGATATACTCTGACAAGCCTCGTCTCGTCATGGTGGGGGAACTGTACGTCTGCCTTATCTTTGCTTTACGATCTGAATCTTACCGGATCAGTTGCGGGTGCGACAACATGGTGGCGTTTACACCATACGGCGATCAGTCGCGCCGGCAGCGGAGGCTGATGCAAGCTGCGCTCGGGTCGTCCAGTATCAAACATTACCACCCGTTGCTCGAGCTTGAAACGAAGCCGTTCCTCAGAGGTCTTCTCGAAGACCCATCCAAGTTTCAGGATCACCTCCGGCGGTGTGTTTTTTTGATCGATTTCTTCCTGTCCGGTCCGGTCTGACTTTGATCACGTGGTTAGGTACGCGGGTGGGTTGACGTTATTGGTCATATATGGACACCATGTCAAATCAACCGATGACGCGTTCTTGAAGCTTGCCGAAGAATGTGTCTCGTTGCTCGCTAATCGTATCGCCTCTGGTGGTGGTATCTGGCCTGTAGACATCTTTCCTTCATGTATGTCCTCGTTGGCTAGTTTGGAGCCACTACACCGTTGACGTGTGTGATATGTCTAGTGAAACATTTGCCAGACTGGTTCCCTGGGGCCGGATTTAAACGGAATGCAGCCATGTGGAAGAAGAAGATGGAAGAGTTTGTCGATGAGCCGTACGCGTTCGTTTTGGACGAGAGGGTATTATGATTGTCTTCACCTGTCTTGCATGCCACTGATTCATGCGTCGCCGTGGATAGCGCAAGGGCACCGCAAAGGCGTCATTCGTCTCCACAGTATTAGACGCAAAGCATGACAAGGAGAAGGAACCTGATGCTGAACTGGATTTCGATCTCAGATGGACAGCAAACTCGATGTATTCTGGTAGGTCAGACAGTTTATCCTTGGCGATCTTGGTTTTCTTTTTTAACCCAACGATTTTGAAGCTAGTATTGACACTGTAAGCACTCGTGCCAACCTCCTTGTGGACACGTGACGACCAAAGTACCCTTGATTAACAGACCGTCACGACCATCTCTCATTTCATCCTCGCTATGGTGCAGTATCCCGCAGTGCTCAAACGAGCACAGGCAGAAATTGATGCGGTGATTGGACACGATCGGTTACCAGTCATTGAAGATCGGGCGTCATTGCCGTATTGCGATGCGGTCTTTACGGAGTCGCTAAGGTGGAGCGTGCCTGTACCTCTGAGTAAGTCCGGGTGCTAGGCAAGTGGCGTGTAGATCGATGTTCATGTTTGTTATAGGTCTTCCACATAGGTTGATGGAGGATGACGTTTACGATGGCATCTTTATCCCCGAGGGATCGCTCGTACGTCAGTTTGCTCTCTTCATTTTGTGTGGTGTTCATTGCATTGTCAGGTGTTTGCGAATATTTGGTGCGTCTGATTTGGATGTTAGTGAAGGGTGCGCAGGTTGATCGGGATGTGTGTCAGGACAATTCTCCGGGACGAAAGCCTCTTTCCGGATCCCCACGCGTTCAATCCCGATCGGTACCTCGAACCCGCTGTAGATGAGGCGACAGAACGACGACGCGATCCACGGGCGTATATCTTTGGGTTTGGAAGACGGTAAGCGGGCCGTCCTCTGTTTCTCGACCACTTTTTTTGGAAACGCTCACGGGCGTGTCGACGCAACAGCCGATGTCCAGGCGCATACCTCGTCGAGTCTTCGGCGTGGTTGCTTGCAGTGTCCATGATAGCCATGCTGGATATCAGCAAGGCTGTGGATGAACATGGGGTGGAGGTCGAACCCGAGGTGGTGTTTGACAATTCGATCTTTCGGTACGCGTGGTTGCTAATGAACGGTGAGGGTGATGCTAATGCTGGGTGATAGGATACCAAATCCGTTTAAGCTGGCGGTCAAACCACGGTCGGAGGGGGTGTTGCGATTGTTGGCACAGGAGGCGGGGGAGTGCGTAAAAGGCTGAGGGAGTGAGTCTTGAGCGGGGGATGTGGGGATCGCGTGGATGGCTCGATATATGGGGTTTCATGAGTACGCGCCATTGCTTCCTTGTATACTAGTCATCCCTCACTTTCTTACACACTTTGCATTGCTTTTTGCTCGAGGAGTCAGGGGAATTCTCCGTAGGAGAGTTGTCCGTTCAACATCTTGTACTGCCCACAGCGGGCTACGACCAAACGCACGGAGACTGGGATGCTGTGTTACGATTTACGATAGGGAAAGCCCGCACAATATGTTCGTCTTGCACGTCTACAGCTTAATCAAGCGAGCCGAGCGAATGCATAAACATCCATTTATCTCCTAACTCTACGAGCGGAAGAAAGCAGAATGAAGAGCATGATTATCTGATGGACTACGGACACACGATGATGGACGATTCGAACGATGGGTTCCAACAGATGGGAGATATGTCTGTAACGAGTTTTTCTCTGGGAAAATACGCCCGTCACGGCGCGCTGGCGTCGAAAAGCGCTGGTGGACGTTTCATGCGCTTTGGTAGTTGCCTGGTTGAACGCTAGGAGCGGGTTTGGGAGTGGGCGCGATGACGGTCGTCTTTTGAGGCGGCGGGGGGGCACGAGGAGCGCTGACGCGTGGTTCGTCGTCGACGACTTGGTAACCTTCACGACCGCTCGAAGTAAAGCCGCCAGGCATGGACCAGACTGCTGCGGATGAGTACCAGCGTCACGTGCAGGACATGAGACTCACCAGTCGGACCACTGGTATCGGCACCGAGACCCATGAACTGAGAGCCTCTCTGGCGGAGAGCCGCCAGGAACGTTGCAGCGGTGGGGAACTAGAAGAGGTGGCTGATAATCAGCGCGCGTGGTCGGCATGCGGACGTGTGCGTTTTGAGTACGTGCCTTGAGCAACCACAGGAGGAAGAGGAGTATTTTGACGAAGCCACTTTGTTCGTTGTTGAACACCCAGATGATATCGAAAAGCATCGATGCAGACAAGATGCCGGCGAACTGTTATGTGTCCGAATCAGTTGAATTCAGTGTGGCGAGGTTGTGAAGGGGGGAATGCGCAGCCTACCAGCTTGAGTGACTGTACCGCATCGCTACTCTCGTGAACGAGGGCTCCAAAGAGGAATATCGGTAGATTATACGCCGGCGCAGAGAATGGACTCATGATGAAGGATAATACCTGAGGGACGTTCGAGTCGTGAGGACATGACTGGAGAAAAACAGAGAAATTGGGCCCATACAGCACCGCTCAACACAAGTTTTCCGGGATCGAGTCCTTGAATGAAGTCTGCCATGATTTCACGGAGTAGAACTTGTCAATCTTGAGCGTTTTGAGAGAGGATGTCGCGTCGCAGGTCACAGGAACGTGAGTAACATTTGCCAGATGCTATTGGCTCTGCCACAGCGTTCAACCCCCTCGTTGAAAAGCTCGTCGAACACATTCTCGCCAAACTAGTCAACGAGGACGTTGCGTTGCAGTCGCCAGAAGGACATACTGGCAATTTGAACTGCGCGATCCTTCTAGGGTCGATCGTGGGGCATTTCAATGGCAGCTGGATCCGCACTACTTTGCAAGGTTCAAGGTGGGGAGACCCTGACAAGATGTCATCTTTCAAGGACTAACACTGTCCGAACACTGTACGATAGATTACCTTCAAGCACCAGTGCGACAACATATGGCCATCTCGCGCAGAATATTCTTGTTGACGGTTGACTTCAACTAATTATTAGGTCCTCGCTTTGATGTGTACCGTATCTCGCACTAAAATCAAAAGGAGGGGTCTGTGCTGACTTGTCCACCGTTGGATATCGTTCATGCTCACGTCCTTCTCCTATGCCTGAGAGTCTCTGAGGAATCCTGGGACGCAGTCAACATAGGCGATGCTGAAGTCGGCCTCGCGCGATCACTGGGTCAAAGTTTTTCGGGATCACCTCGAGGCTCGTATGCTGACGCCACAAATTATTCTGGAGCAGTCTCTCGGTATCACGCCAACTATGCTGCCATTGTTCAGTCCTCCGGAACGGGGAAATCTAGGACTGTCGGTAGACTGAGCAAAACGTACCTTGCTATCCCTATAGTCCTCCGGGATTTAGGACAGTCACCCGTCTACCTTCGGGGCAAGTATCGTAGAGACTTCTACAACAGTGCCGTTAACAAGGCGAAAGAGGTATGTGACTATGGTGTTTAGTCCTTCCTTCCCTAATTACGGGCACTGTTTATTGCAGAGTGCACTGCCGGGAAACAGGACTATATTAGGCTGAAAAAGACTTTATGTGCTCTTATTGCGACCATCGAGAGATTTCCTACCGCTTAGGGGACCTCGCGCCTCTCTCAACGAGGTGGACAACTTGACTGCGCGAGCATACGAGATTTTGGACTACTTCAACCTACTACGTAGTGCGTTGCGAAGTAACTGAATGTCAACTTTTCGCCCTCTTTCTATCAACGTCCGGGAAATTGTCCTCGTGCAATCCTTCCGACTTCGATCCGTGTTAGACCCGCAGGAGAAATAGCCAGGTATACCTTGTGTCCGCGAAGCGCGCAACTGGGCCCCGAAACAACGTTTGGCAACGCAGAGTCCTCGGATGCCATGATGTTCAATGGAGATTTATACATCATCAAGCTGTTTCAGATCTCGAGGAAACCACTTTTGTTGCTATGGTAGACCTTTGCGAGTAGACACCATATTTACTCTGGTATAATCATAACACGGCACTGCTAGACGGGGGACGCGCTACTGTTTCGGCGATCCCAGTGCAGGAGTGCGCAAGATCATGTTCGCGACTGAGAAACTGCCTGACGAGCACACCTTGATAGTCGTTGAGTCTCTTGTCAATGACTTCCGATTGACTTTGCCTCGGTGTCATATAATTCGGACCCAAAGAGGGTACTGCGTTGAATGCTGGGCGACCTACGAAAAACCCCTTAGTGAGTATGGAGGTCAATGGAGATTCCTCCACTATCGAATTATCACATGTCTCGCAAGAACACCACCCTGGTGCACAGTCGAGGGTTTCCTCTCGAAACACTTCACTCCATACCACTTCATGGACATCTGGAAAAATCTCACCACAAACACGGACCGTGAGGATAGCAGGCTTTATCTCAGCCATGCCGTCAAGATGCATCAAAAGAAGGATGTGCGTATTGAACCTCTACATGCGCTGGATGGTGCAAGGTGTAGCGATACTTTGCGCAACTGGGCAGCCAGGATTACCCCCTCCGTAGCCCGAGCGACGAGGCGAGGACCAACAATATCAGGTTCATCTTGAAAAATGCAAGTGCAGAACGACCCGTGGTACACCGCCTCCTACGCACGCAAGTGGATCTGTTCCGCCAGTGGTTCCCGGACGTTTTGCACTCTCGCCTGGTGTTCCCGTCGTTCGTTCTATGTTCACTGTCGCTGTAAAGACATTCTCTCCGGCACTCCGTCACAGCTGCAACGCAAGATGTACGATTTCTGGGTCAATGGGCTTAACCCTGACATCCTTTATCCCGCTGGCCACGAAGAGTAAGACATCTGGGAGAGTTTTCTGGAGGCGTCAGATCAAAGTGGTGTGATACTCCTGCTATTACTGTGAGTTGAGGTGAGGATAAGATCAGCTGCTAAAATCCCGGGTTGGTCAGGCGTCCTGAAAGAGCGCCGTCGATGGCGTTTCGCCTGTGATAGCAATTCTGTTTCGAGTAGTATGTACCTATCTTTTGACACTCATTCTGCGGACGCTTTCTCATATTAAGAAAGCGAGTGTCTTGGCTGGTCGCACCGGCGAACGCGATGACGAAGCACACCGTGAAGATGAAACGGTATCTTGTAAGTTCCGGTTCCGCCTGTGATAGGAATGGTATCCTCGCGAGGGCCCAAGTGGCAGTTTCTGGTAACTATGTCCAGGCGTCAGCTCGATTGAACACGATCCGGCAAGACAGAGCTGAGAGGGAGTAGGGTATGCTCATCAACGGCAAGGTTGGCTGCACAAAAAAAAGTTCGGTTTGGGTTTGGAGGTGTGGAATCCAAGCCTCGAGGTCGGCAGTTAAAATCGCTTGCTGGTATGAGAACAAAGGAAGTGTTTAGTGAGAAAAGTCCATACTGGAAAGAAAGCATCACACAACATTCGACCACCAGCGCTAGTGAGCATCGACCACGACGCCGAGTGTACAACAACGACCGATACCCAACGACGAGCTAAATGTCGTCATCCAACCAAGAATATTATAACACTAACCCACACAACTATGCGAACCCACCGCCCCAGGGCACCACCTTCGAGCAAGACCACGACCCCGTTCTTCCTGGTGGTGTGGTCCAGTGGAATACCATTCAACCCGGAGTAAGTTTAAAAGAACGAGCAATGCCTAATGTCAGTCTCTCATGACCCTCCCACTCCCAACACAACCAACACTACAGGATGATCGCAGTCTGATTGACCACCTTTTTCTGTTACATCCTTGTATATACAGGTTGCACAACCTGTGGGCTATGAACCAACCGACGACCAGCTCTTCATCAGGGAGTACGGCCCACCCGGCGACCATCATATGGCACCCAATGTCGAGTTTATGAAGCAACACTTCTTCAAGGAGGGGAGGCTGACAGAGAAGCAGGCGTTGTACATCCTCTCCAGGGCAACGGCCATCCTATCTCGCGAACCAAATCTAGTCAACGTAGGGAGTCCAGTCACGAGTGAGTTTAAGTCCCTTCTTTCTCTTGGTTGCAAGTGACCGGTCGCGTGCCATTGACGAACTCATCATAGTATGCGGGGATATACATGGCCAATACGTGAGTCCTCGCCCTCCACCAATGCCGCTCAAATGCCACGTAGATGGGCTGATCTGCGTCCTAACTGGGCTCGCCGCAGTATGACCTCATGAAGCTCTTCGAGATTGGAGGAAGCTTTTCAGAAAACTCGTATTTGTTCCTCGGCGATTACGTCGATCGCGGAAACTTTGGCATTGAAGTGCGTGTCCTTTCGATCTCTCTTCGCCGCGTAACCAAAGCACACCCACCATATCTCCAGTGCCTGTTATACCTCTACGCGCTCAAGATCCAGCGCCCAAAAGATGTTACGCTCATTCGTGGCAACCACGAATGCCGACATTTGACGGAATATTTTACTTTCAAGCGCGAATGTACGCATGTCCTCGCTAAAGGTCCACGGTTTCGCCCGAGCTTAGTGTGATGGACGTCTTCTTGACACAGGCCTCCACAAGTACTCTCAAGAAGTTTACGACGCATGCTTGGAATCCTTCAATGCACTACCCGTCGCCGCGCTCGTCGACAGTCGCTTCTTTTGTGTTCACGGTGGCCTTTCACCCGAGCTCATCACCCTGGACGACCTCCGACGAGTGCGTTTTCCTCATCACCCTCATACTCATGTTCCGGAATCATAGACAGGCGTCTGATTGACGGGCGTGTGCACAGCTCGACCGCTTCCAGGAGCCCGGGTCTAGCGGGTTGCTGTGCGACCTGCTGTGGTCAGACCCCATCATGAATTTCGGATACGAGCAGGAGCCTTCCGCACATGGTCCTGGTATGCCTCCGGGAACGACGTTTGAGCACAATGCTACGAGGGGTTGTTCATACTTTTATACGTGAGTCTCTCACCCCTTGAGTAGGTGTCCGTATGACGAACGGTGAGGGGTAATTGCGAAAGGTATGAGGCGGCGTGCAAGTTCCTTGAGCGGAACAGCCTACTTGGGATTGTGCGAGGGCACGAGGCCCAGGATGCAGGGTATGTGTTCCTGTTGCTTCCTTTATTCCCCTCACGAGTCATCCGCGCTCCAGATATATGATGTACCGCAAAACTCCGACCAAAAAGTTTCCTTCTGTCATTACTGTGTTTAGCGCACCAAATTATCTAGACGTCTACCACAATCGCGGCGCCGTCATCAAGTATGCAAACAAGAACATCACGATCAGGCAGTTTAACTCGAGTAGTCATCCGTATTGGTTACCGAATTTCATGGACGGGTTCACGTGGAGCTTACCGTTCGTCGGCGCGAAGAGTACGTCACTTCCTGCTCCCGGTGTTCCGCGTCTGTGTGTGACTCACGAGTTGGTCTGTGCCTGAACACTACTAGTCACGGAGATGCTACTCGCGATCCTCGCAACGTGCAGCCCAGAGGAGCTTGAAGGTATGGAAGAAGAAGAAGACGAGGACCACGCTGTCGATCTCGCGCTGCCGCCTATGGAGATCGCAGCGAGAAGACAGCAGATCAAGAACAAGATTTTGGCGGTCGGGAAGATGCAGCGGGTGTTCCAGCTTCTGAGGTGCGTCGTGAAGGCGGTTTGGAGTTGCGATATCCGGTGGTTGTGCCTCCGCGTTTTCATGATTTGGGATGTTGGAATAATGGATCTGAGGATCAGTGCATTAGTTCTCGCATGCATTGGATCTGCGATCAATGCGGATTGATGATGGCTCCCGCCATTGTCGAAGTGTAGATGACTGTGGACTTTTTGTCCACCCTCTTTTTCACTCAGTTTCTTTTCTTCTTTTGAGATCCCGACTGATCGTCAATACCGCTCGCTTTTTCTCACAGGGAGGAAGCCGAGAACGCCTCCGAGCTGTCCACCTTCCCCATCGAGGACCATCGAGGACCCGACATGCTTACGGCACAAGGCACACAGATCAGACACTACATTCGCAGTTTTGCAGACGCGTTCGTGCAGTTCTCCTCCTCACCGTATTCTTTTTGTGGACTGATGCCCGTCGACGGTTTTCTCCCGCATGTATATGGGCTTGGGCGGTTGCTCTATCTGCGTTTGCCACGATGTTCCTCCTTACCGTGCGTCGACGCGACACCCGACGCACGTTCAATAGCCGTCGCTCCGATCTCGCCAACGAGCGTCTGCCAATGTTCGAGCCCACCGGTAACACAAACTTCCCCGTCATTCCCGCCCCGAGTATGCGTCGTCGTGGGTCAAACGAATCAAACGACCTTGAAGAGCTCGGTATGGAAATTCGCAAGCTTGAAGAGGGGGTCGATAATATGGGTGTCAATGTGAACGCGGCGCAACAACAAAGGAGGTCGGAACGGGTGGTGGAGACGAAGAGAAAGGTGACCACAAGAAAGATGTCGTTGAAAAAAAGGTATGAAGGTGCGTGAGGAAAGGCGTAGGGGCGGGATGATCTAGAGGAACCTGGGGAAACAAGGAGAAGATGGGATTGGTGTACGTGGGTTGGAGAACTGTATGAATGCTTGTTATTCTACTGATGTTTTGTTGTA
This sequence comes from Boletus bicolor, assembly GCA_003316205.1. Lineage (NCBI taxonomy): Eukaryota > Fungi > Basidiomycota > Agaricomycetes > Boletales > Boletaceae > Boletus > Boletus bicolor. The sequence continues at coordinate 19,899 of QFEM01005373.1, forward strand.
TCAACGGGCATGTTGTATGCATAATGTACATAGACGTTCCCCCCTCCCCTTTTCTTTTTGGTTCTCCGTGCTAAACACACCTCACACTGTACTCGGTGTGCGAAAGGATAATATTCTGTGACTATTGCGACCCCAATGCTCGAAAATTTCTCACGCAAGCTGCTCTATGATACAACACTTCGCATGGTACGTTATTAGCGCGACTCGTACAGCCCCGCGAAAAGACCCACCACGATTGTTAGTGGGTCTGAATGACTTGTACTTACATATTTCGGATCGATACCAATCGTCGCAAGCTTATCCATGGGCAAACAACGTCCGAAGGGGTTCCCCCTCTTCCGGGAGCCCGTGGCGGCTGCCATATCGGCATATCCGGCCCGCAAGGATCCCGTACGTTTGGTAAGCTGAGATATATGAGTATAGCTAGAATGGGATGACATCAGTGTAGTTCGAGGGGAACAAGATAGATACTCATAATGATATGACCTAACGAGCACATCCAAAGTACGAAGTATAGCAGAGTACTATCTCACTTCAGCGTAGTTTGGGGAAAAACTGAGGTGTATTATTGAAACGAACGTGTCTAGATGGCCTCAAGACGTCGTAGCTCCGAACAAGTATCAGCATCCGAAGTTGTCAAAAAGAAACAAACGATAAAGTTATCTGGCAGTTACGCGGCACAATAAAGGACATGCTCCAACGACCACGACGGCTAGAGACCAACCTTCCGTCCACTCCATATACATCATGGCAGAATCCAGAGTCTGGTTCAGTAAGTTCATCTCTACATTGATATCAGATTATATCACCCGAAGTTGACATGCTTTCAGTCACAGGTGCTTCGACCGGCTTCGGTCGCATCTTGACCGAGTATCTCTTGAAACAAGGGGACTAAGTTATCGCTACGCTCTGCAAGCCTGACGTGCTGTGCTATCTGATCTGGTTGGCCAATATCCGTCCACCCGTCTCGTCGTGGTCAAATTGGACGTCACTCACCATGCCGAGAAATCTGCAGCATTTGCCAAGGCTCAGGAGGCATTTGGCCGTATAGACGTTGTCTTCAACAACGCAGGGAAAGTGATCAGCGGGGAGCTGGAATCTCTCAACGATGAGGATCCAAGAGAAATGTTTGAAATCAACTTCTGGGGTGCTGCGTAAGTCAGCCGGGAGGCAGTGCGATTCTTCAGAGATGTTAATCAGCCTCGAGGCGGCAGGCTCCTCCAAGTGTTATCTGGATTTGGCCTCGTTGGTCGCGCAATCTTTGGACATTATTGTGCCTCGTAAGCCCACCTTCCGAGCTCAAACTTCATCAGGAAATTCACTCTCGAGGGATTGACCGAAGCACTTGTAGATGAGTTGAACCCTGCATGGAACATCAAGGTAAGACTGACTGGCTTCGTGCCTATACCTCTCCATAGAAAGAAGTTGAATGAAAGTAGATTACCATCCTCGAACCTGGGCCGTTCCGCACTGGGATTGCGACCAAGAGCGATGTGGCCCCTCCTCATCCTGCATATACAGATCCTGAAATGCCGGGACCTCAATTGCGCGTGATCTTGAAATCAGGTGTTTCCATGGATGGAGATCCCCAGAAAGTTTGCATTGCGTTTGAGAGAGCGTCTCAATTGGAAGATCCCCCAATTTGGCTTCCACTCCACAAAAGGGTGGTTGATGGGATGGATCAGGAGGGAAAGAACTTGATAGAGACTGCGGAGAAATACAAAGACTGGTCTGACGACCTATACCTGTAACTTACCGGAGTACGATTTTAACATTCAATTTCCGGGAGCACCGCCATGCGCTGGGGTGGATTGCCAAATGTGGGAATGACCACCCAAGGGGTGCCGCCCCGGCACAACACCTGCAGCCTTGAAAAAAGTGAGCGGAGTGTGAGTCGGAGAACTAATCATGTCACATGCACCTGTCGGACCTTCAAGATAGGTCGATTGGTCGACCAATCGGGAGCACCGCTGTACTACGAATGCAGGACTATCCAGTGTTGTTGTGAGTCACTTTTGTCAAGTAAAGGTTTAGCCTAAACTGAGAATTTCAAGCAATATCCGCGGAATGATGATATGCACTTGAAGTTCGGGTACGCCAGTGCATGTAGAGCATATTTTCAAATTTAAATGAAGGTTTCGCATACCAAATTATTGAATGACGACGCTGGTCGATGTCATCTCTGCACGTAAGGGCGGTACACAGCTTACATGCGTACATTTCCTAGAATGCGTCTTGAGTCGGGACTAGTGCTCGTCCATGCTTTACGTGTCCGAGGGACTCCCGACTTTCACGAGAAGGTTTCACACAACATGCTGTGAATATACCTGGAGCATCCGGCGTTGTTTCGACGCGGAGCTGAGATCGCTCTCGCGTGTCCTCGGTGTGCCGGCCAGCTCTCCATCAGGAAATCGACCACTTGAATCAAGCGAATCAATGAGAATAGTGGCGTCCCTTGGAGATAATAATATGTGATTTACACATGTGACACATTGTATCCGACTTGTCCTCCAACATGAAGCTTACCCCCGTCAATTACAGGTATAGGTCATCAGACCAGTCCTTGTATTTCTCCGCAGTCTCTATCAAGCCCTTTCCCTTCTCATTCGCCACGTCAAGCGCCCTTCTGTGGAGAGGAAGCCGGATCGGGGGATCTTCCAATCGAGATGCTTTCTCGAACGCAATGCAAGCTTTCTGAGGATCCCCATCCATGAAAACACATGATTTGAAGATCATGCGCCACTTAGATCCCTGCATCTCCGGATCTGTGTATGCAGGATGGGGAGGGACTACAATTCTGTTTGTCGTCGCAAGTTCTGTGAGGAACGGTCCAGGTTCGAGGATGGTAATCTATTTTCATTCAGCTTCTGTCTATGGAGAGGTATATGCACGAAGTCGGTCGGTCTTACCTTGATGTTCCATGCAGGGTTCAACTCATCTACAAGTGCTTCGGTCAGTCCCTCGAGAGCAAATTTCCTGATGAAGTTTGAATTCGGAAGGTAGCCCGATGACAGGGGTGCTTACGAGGCACAGTAATGTCCGTAACACGCACGACCAACGATGCCCAATCCAGATGACACTTGGAGGAGCCTGCCGCCTCGAGGCTGATTAACATCTCTGAAGAATCGCACTGCCTCCCGGCTGACTTGCGCAGCACCCCAGAAGTTGATTTCAAATATTTCTCTCGCATGCTCATCATTGACAGACTCCAGCTCCCCGTTGATCATTTTCCCTGCGTTGTTGAAGACGACATCTACACGGCCAAATGCTTCCTGAGCTTTGGCAAAGGCCGCGGAGATTTCGGCGTGGTGAGTGGCGTCCAATTTGACCACGACGAGACGGGTGGACG